>CAUYMX010031150.1:0-27520 GCA_963573855.1 Lepilemur septentrionalis
GGTGATCTAGCACCTTATGTAATATCCTGGATAGAGCTGGATCCCATTCTACTAAGTGAACTATCTTAAGAATGGAAAAATAAGTACCACATGTACTCACCATCAAATTGGTATTAACTGATCAACACTTATGTGCACATACAGTAGTAACACTCATTGAGTATTGGGCAGGTGAGGGGGGGAATGGATATACTCACACCTAATGGGTGAGGTGCACACCATCTGGGGGATGGACACTTGAAGCTCTGACTCAGATGGGGCAAAGGCAATATGTAAATTAAACATTTGTACCCCCATAATATGCTGAAATAAAAAAAAAGGATTACTAAAGATTGAATCAAAGTGGCTAATAAAATCAGGCCTTCCGGTGTAAGGTAGCACTGTTAATCTTATTTATAAGTAACATTTAGTTCAATGTTGTTGTCTATATTTTTACCATAAGGTTTGGTATAGTATGACACAGATTTATAAAGAAACACAGAATGATATTTGATATTTTTTAATGAAAAGCAGCACAATGGGCTAAGGGACAGACATACTGTGGTGGACAGAATAATGGTAATCCAAAGAGGGCCGTGTCTTAATCCTTGGAATCTGTGAAATGTTAACTAACATAGGCAGAATTAAGGTTGTATATGGAACTAAGGTTGCTAATTAATTGTCTTCAAAATAGGTACATTATCCTGGATTATCTGAGTGAGTCCAGCATAATCACAGGGGTTCTTATAAGTGAAAGGAGGAGGCAAGAGAGTCAGTGTCAGAACCAGAGAACATGAGTGCGAGAAGAACTCAACCCAACATTGCTGCTTTGAAGGTAGAGGAAGAGGCCATGAGCCAAGACTGCAAGTGGCTTCTAGAAGCTGGAAAGGGAAGGACAGAGATTCTCCTCCACAGCCTCCAAAATAGAGGCTGCCAACACCCTGATTGTAACCAGTGAGATGTCAGATTTTGACCTAAAGAATATGTACGATAAGCAATTTTTGTTATATTAAGCTACTGAGTTTGTGCTAGCAAATGAAAACCTAATACACCTACCATGTATCACTTACGGGAATATAAACTCTGTGTGAGCAGGGATTGATCTCGTGGCCACTGCTATATCTTTGGTACCAAGAGTAGTGCCTGGTACATAATAAATATTTAGTCAATGTTAATTAATTTGTCAGTGGCTCTATATAATGATTCTCAAAAGGAAAATGTATCAAACAATATCTATAACATTTTGTAATTCCTAAAGCATGTGTATATCCATTATTTGACATAATCTTAGAGTAAGCTATAAAGTACGCAAGATGGATAGTGTTATTTTTATCTTACAGATAGGGGAACTGAAGATCAGAGGTGGGAAAGAAATTTCACTCCTTCACACAGGTGGTAAAGGGGTAATCTTGTACTCCTAGTCTGATATTTGAATTTCAAATCCTTATGAGCATTTTGTCTTTAACTAATTAATTTATCCATTTACAGTCAACAGTATTTGAGTATTCAAGACCGGTGCATAGTACTGGGGAACTGAAACAGAATAGAAAAATGGACTCTTTGCCCAATAATTCAAAATCCATTATCAAGGACAGACATTAAAAAAAAGCTAAATGTAATAAGATAAAACTCTTAGTTAAAGAAGGCTGATTCAACCTTCTTTACAGAAATAAAATACATATAAAGTAACAATTGCAAAGCAAATTGGAGAAGATTGATTGGTATACAAAACTGTTCCAGTGTGTTTTCAGATAGGCAGTGGATGGGGAGTGATGACTCCTGTATCTGGGTCCAGGTGGTCACAGCTCCAAGTGCTCACAGAGATGGATCCAGGAATTTGAAAACTGAGTTGTCAGCAGCCCCTTGCACAAGCTCAAACCTGAGGCAGTCCAAGCACCACACGGGAAGGAACAAGGCACAGGCCGAACACAGGCAGTCTAATTAAAAGTCTGTATCGGGCACAGTCTTCCTTTGTATAATCCTCCTCTTTTAAAGATATTAGACACTAGAATACATATATACTCAGTGAATACATATATACTCAGTGTATACATGCTCGGTATATATCCTCAGCATGCTCAGAAATTTTTTATCTGAAAAACCTACACTTTCTCCATAAGGTAGCATGCAAAGTTATCTTCTGTGTGTTTATGGAAGCAATCATGTGCCTTTTGTATGACTATAGGTACTTGTTTGGGGTTGATTTTGAAGGGCTTAAAGGAAATTAAAATTTGCAGTCTCAGTTGACAGGGCTGGGAATGGAAGCTAACTGGAGTCACAGAGAAAGTTAGTCACAATGGTGTGTCACACAACATTGGCAGACACACGGAGACTACACAGGGCTGACTCAGAAGTAGAGTTTTGCGGAACAGATAATAGAAGGCTGACAATCATCATCACAGGTGCATGTCAGAGAGGTCTGTGCTAAGGAGGCAGCATTGTGTAATTAAAAGAGCAGGAGCTTTGGAGTGGCACCAACAGACATGTTTTATCATTTTAGTATATTCATTTGTTAGCTTCCTGGCATTGGGTGGTTTGCTTTACCTCTATGAAACTCAGTTTAGAACTGAGTCTATCTGTATAGAAAGTTCTATCTGTAATACATGGCAAGTCTTTTGTAAACAATGATAAATGATATTAATGGTATCATAATAACTTTTGCTATTATTACTAGGTCATCATTGGAAAGCAAATGAGAATCTAGAGGAGCTAATAGACTGAGAGCTTGTATCGGTGAGATAATAAACCGGAGTAGTTAAAGAATAAAAGAGATGTAATAGAGTCTGATTACAGTGAAAGTTAGATATCAGAGTTTAACATTTCATGTGTGAAGCATTTGGGGGGTAATAACAAAGTCTACATGCCTCCTAAGTACGCTTTACTAGAGAGGATGAGAAGGAACTTGGAGAAAATGTTAAGAAATGTTAATGTCATTGTAAAATAAGTCGTCAACATGAATATTGAAATCATCCAAGTACAGGGTTAAAGCCACAATATGTGTGGAGAATTAACTAGTAGATTAGCAAATGACGTCAGTGAAGAGGTGTGCGATTAGCAAAGTTGCACAAGATTTAAAGAACATATTTATAGAAGCAGATAGAAGTGATAGGGAGCAGTGAATTTCCATGTTCTCCCTCTGCTGGCCCTGGGGTATTTGGGAAGTGGAAACATCAGTGGTGAAAAATCAGAGTTGTATAAGTCAAATACTGACATGTTCTAGTTTCAAAATTTATACAATGTTATTTAAGTTCTGGAATTTCAGATTCTTCAACTATAAATGGGAATAGTAATGCCGACCTCAGAGAGTTATTGTCTTGCTAGGTGAGGTAATGTCTATAAAAGGCTGAGTAGAAGATGGTACATATGCAGCAACTTTCATTACCCTCCTCAGGGGAATGCTGGAAACGTATGTGATCCTGGGGAGAGTCAGGTTTCAGTTAAAATAATGAGTCTCTGAAAGGAACCTCTATTCTCTCAATTGTGCCATCAGATCACCTGGAAGGAAATTTAGGACCTGTCACTTCAGCTTCCTCCAGCAATCGAATGTCTTTAAAACACTGGCTTGCAGGAAGGAGAAAAAAAAATGGAACTACCTCTCAACTGTGGTGTATAAAACAGATTCCCAATTAGAATTTCACAGCAAATTGTAATTGCATTTTTTGCCTTCAGACATTTCATCAATACATTCTATTGCCTTGTCTCCTAGAAGACTTTCATCAATGAGAAGATAACATTTTAGCTAGTTATAAGGGTGAGTCAGGAGACCAGCAATCAATGAATAACACAGGCTTTGTAAATGACACGGCCGCTTTTGTGATCCCTAACCTTTACTGAACTATAGACATTTTTTAGGAAAAATAAATAAAAGAAAGTAAAACCATGGTGAAACTACTCTACTGGCTAACAGCAAGGGAGGTTAGGTGATATCATGATGATTATTAAAGTCTATAGAGAGATGATAACTTTTTGTTAACTCTGATAAACATACTAATAATTTTTTATTCTCTTTAATGTGGCTTAATAATACAACCTTAATTCCTCCCAGATTGTGACCAAAAAAACCACTGCAAGTATTAACTATGTCATATGAAAAAACATGAGCTGGATTGCTCCATATAATATGGGCGTTTTAAGAGACATTAATGTGTCTTAATTTTAGTGCTCTGCTAGGGCTGTGTTTTGTCGCTCTGGACTCACAGCTGGAATCACCCCCAAAGCACTGGCAGGGCAATTCCCACAAGGGAGTACCCCAATCCATTCTGAGATGGGGCCAGTTTAAATTCCAAAGACAGAAGCATTAAACACCAGGATGATCGGTCCAAAACATTTATTAGGGAAAACTTACAGCATATCCTTGCCACAGACAGTGAGAGAAAAGGGATGTTCTGTCTAACTAAGTATGTCCACAGCCAGGTAGTTAGGGTATGACGACCACCAAGGAGTTTGTTTATATGACGGTTTAAAGAATTTGCTCAGGGCCAGGCCCAGTTTCTTTCCGTGTTTTGGGCAACAACCTAGATGTCTTTATCGGTGCCTAGGAATGTTCAAGGCCCCGATTTGGGTTCAAGCCTCCTGGGAAAACCTACAGCCGCTGGGTCACAGAGCAGTCAAAATGCTTTTTGATTTTCAGTCAGGACACAGAAGGAAAGGAGGAATTGGGCGTGGGTGGGACCCTACACACTGGAATTTGTTTTCCTACTCATACAAACCAAAAATTATTCTGTATTTCACGAATCAGACAATGACACATTTCAATTTGTACATGTTATTACTATAAGTGAGAGTTTTATTGTATCTCAAGGCCAAAATTTCACTTTTCTAGGGAAGAAAACTAAATACTTTCTAGTTTAGTTATGGTCAATTAGTATTGCAATTACTTTTGGTCATTGAAGTTTCCCAAAGCATACTTGTCTCTGAGAAGTCTGATATTTTGTTTGGTTAACAATAATAAAAACCATTCCAGACATCACTTTGAAAAATACAAAATTTCATAGCCCTGAATTGAATAGAATTTCAGGATGTTTTTGGCCTTAGGTTATTTAATATGAACATAAAGGGAGGGGGAGAGTATAAACCAATTTGTTTGACAATTAATGTTAAAGAAGACATTTTCATGACACTTGTTAAAAATGGTAAAGCAGCCTCTATTCAGGGGGTCTATCATGATAGATATAAGGACCACTTGCAGTGGGGTCTTGCAATGTGAGAGAAGGATTGGACTGGCCTCAATATAGTGTGGTCAAACGGGAATTTATAGCTAAGGAGCAGAGGGTCAGTGGATAGAAAATTACTAAGAAAATATCAGGAGTAAGGGGAATTCTTGTTAGACCAATTCAAGAGAGGCAAACCAGGGTGAGGAGATATAGAGTGGTCAGACACCAAGGGTTGGGGATTTTCATTAAACTGACTTTGGAGGATTTTTGCTCAAACTGTATTCTATAAGGACAGAGACGGAGACCCAAGGTTGGGGTAGGCAGGAAGGACTCAGAAAAGCCTGATTAAAATTTTGCTCAAAGGAGAGTCTTTGTCAATAGGAATGACAAAGCAAGTTATCCTTTGAGTTTTCTTATTACAAGTTGTGAACCCAGAGAGACTGAAGAGAGATTCTTTGCATTTAAACATTACTCTGGGAGAACTACATTTTTTAAAAATAAACATTATTTTTTAGCAGTTTTAGGTTTGCAGAAATTTAGCAGAAAGTGCAGAGTATTCCTGTATATGCTGAAGCCTCACCCCATCCGCAGCTTCCCCTATTATAAATATCTTGCCTTAATGTGGTCATTTATTACAATTGATGAGCCAGTATTGATACATTATTATTAACTATAATCCATAGTTTACAGTAGACTTTACTCATGGTGATATGCATTCTGTGGGTTTTGACAACTGTAATAATGACATATATCCACCATTATAGTATCAGACAAAAAGTTCTACTGCTTTAAAAATCTCCTGTGCTACAAATATTCATCCTTCACCACCCTACCAACTGCTGGCAACCACTTATTTTTTTTTTATTGTCTCCATAGTTTTACCTTTTCCAGAATGCAAAATACTTGGAATTATGCACCATGTAGTCTTTTCATATTGGCTCTTTTCACTTAGAAATTTGCATTTAAATTTCTTCCACATCTTTTCATGGCTTGATAGCTCATTTCTTTTTATCAATGAACATTCCACTGTATGCATGTACCACAGTTTCCATTCATCTACTGAAGGGCATAAGAAAGCTGCTGTAAATACTGTGTGCAGGTTTTTGTAAAGATGTAAGTTTTCAACACGATTGGGTAAATATTATAGAGTACGATTGCTGGATTGTATAGTAAAAATATGTTTAGTTTTGTCAGAAACTGTCAAATTGTCTTCCAAAGTGACTGCACTGTTTTGCATTCCCATCAGCAATAAGTCAGAGTCCCTGTTGCTCCACATTCTCACCAGTATTTGGCGTTGTCAGTGTTCTGGGTTTTTGCCATTGTAATAGGTATGTACTTGAGTAGGTATGAGGGTTACTTCACTGCTGTTTTAATTTGCATTTCCCAGATGACATACAACGTGGAGCATCTTTTCATATGTGTATTTGATATCTGTATGTCTTCTTTGGCAAGGTGTCTGTTCCGACATTTGCCCACTTTTTATTTTACTTGGGGAAAATTGCATTTTTAAATTAGTATTTAATTCCCCAGAGCAGGCATAGGCAAAGGCAAGTATAATGACACCCTCGCCACAAGATTTGACCACACACAAGTAGAAAGTAGAAGACAGAATATCGAAATTTTGTGTCAAGGGAAAAAAGTTGTTTTTTTTTTCTTCGTTTTTTTTTTTTTTTTTTAAGCCATTGGTAGAGCTTCCTGAGTTGCACTATTCATCCAAATGCTATTGGGTTTAAGAAGGCACATTCTCAAGTACATATGCTTCTCAACTTATAATGGGGTTTCATCTGATAAACCCATCACAAATTGAAAATATGAGAAGTCTAAAATGCATTAATGCCCCTAACCTACTGAGCACCATATAGTTTGGCCTACTCTACCTTAAACCTGCTTAGAACAGTTAAATCAACCTACAGTTGAGCAAAATCATCTAACACAAAATATTTTATAATAAAGTATTAAAATCTCATATAATTCATTGAATACAGTACACTCTACAGTCTTGATTGTTTACCTTCCTGCGTGACTAGGAGCTGTGACTCCCTGCTGCTGCCTAGAGTACTGTATAACGTACTGCTAGCTTCGGAAAAAAATCAAAGTTCAAAATTCAAACTGCGGTTTCCACTGAATGTACAGGGCTTTCAAACCATCTTAAAGGTGAAATATCATAAGTCAACACATTGTAAATTGGAGACCATCTGTACATCCGTATTGCTGAGATGGAGAGATTAATCCATTTTCTCTTGATGCAATCCAATATTGAAATATTTAATGTGTATCTAACATGTCTAGCTCTAATCATATGCTAACCAAGAAACTTGTGTTAAGAATTATTCCATTTGTTTAACAAATATTTATTAAGTGACTATAATATGTTAAGCCCTGTTTTAGATTCAGAAAATTCAATGATGAATCAGACAAATGTCCCTCAATGCAAAAAACTTATAAATTTGGAAAAGACAGATAATAAGCTAGTAGTAAGTGCATAAATGAAGACGATTTCAAAGGAAGAAAATTTAAAAGGAAAATAAATAAAATAAGTTTAAGGGGATAGAGGCTTGTTTTAAGGGGTATTTATCTGGTCAGAGAATGTATCCCCAAGGAGGAGGTATTTGAACCAAACCAAGAGAAGGACTCAGGCATGCGAAGATGGCAGTGACAGCTGGAGGTTTTGGATTACAGAGCTTTCCAAATCTGAAAGTAGAACAAGGGTGAAAGCCATGAAATACGGATGGGCTTGGCATATTTGAGAAAAATAAGTAAAGCCAGTGTAGCTACCGTGTAAGGAATGAACTGATTGAGGACAATTTCCCTACTGGCACATTTGCCCAACTGCTGTTTCTTTTTCAAAAAAACAAACAAACAAAAGCACATAAAAATTTCGGTTGCAAAATAAAATCTCATATTAGCACTACATTAAAACTTTAGAGAACGAAGCAATAAATAGTTTGCAGTATCATATTCCCATAGGCAATTCAATATTAGAACGATAAATACTAAACCATAAAATCAGTTTATGGAAGTCTAACTGAATTCTGATGTTCCCTCGATGACTATTATGACAGATACTACCCAACATCTATTTTCCATCTTCTTTCCTGATAATGTAATCTTGAATTTGTTGGAGACAGCAAGATCCCAGCTTGCCACTTTAGTGCCTCTTGCAGTTGGGAATAATCATATGACACAGACAATAACAGAAAGTCATCAGCAAAATTCTAATGGGAAGTTGCAGGAAGTCTATTGATTTCCTGGTGAAAGGGCAAGAAACAGAAGTGATTTCCCCCACTCCCACACCACTTCTCTCTTGAACATTTTCATGATTGATACATCTGTAGGAGCCACCTTGAAACCACAAGTGTTCAAGCCAGGTTCCCTGATAATGCCACCGTGAAGCTGGGCTTAAGCTAGGAACCGCCAGCGTATCTTCTGAATTATGATTAGGTAAGAAAAGCAGTTGTGTGGCTTGAAGATTAGTTGGGCTTTCCATCACTCACTCACAAACACGTTCCTAATTTATACAAATATTTGAGGTTTTTTTTTTAATTAAATATTAAAAAGCCACTTTTACTTTGCAATTTTGGAGTACACACTGAGCTTGTGCTCAGTATAGTTATTCTGAGTTCAGTGAATATGAACAAGAGCAGGCAACGTTCATTAAGCTCTTAACAGGAACCAGGTGAGGCCCTTAAAGTCTATTGAGTCTATTTAGTCACGTAAGCAACACTATGAAGCTGGAGCTATTATCATTCACGTTTTATAGATGAGGATTCTGAGATACAGAAGTATAAAATGACCAATCTGTAGCCACACAACTCGTGGGTGGCAGAAGTAGGATTTGACGCAGGTTCCAGGACCCCTGGCTCTACTCCATCTGTAGAACTACTCTAAAATTAATGTGCTATTTGATTAACAAGATTGAATCACCAAGCTAATGGGACCTTATGTACAAGCTCTGATTCCTTCAGGGTTGATGGGAAAAAAATGGATTAATATAGAATGACTGTCTTTGTATATATGTATTTATAGTTTACATGCTATATATAAACTTAGATGCTTATACACTTACTGTGTATATTCAAGTTGAATATTTACGCAGCTATTTTTATCATTGTCTATATAATGATTAGACAATAGTTTCAGAGGGGAAAAAGAAACAAACAGCTCCAATGAAATGTTCCATGTTAGCCTTACTGGAATTGAAAATGCCTAATTAATAGAATTTTTATTCTATTAGAAAGTTATTTAAAAAATAAAAAACACTGACAGATTGTTAAGAGAGCAAATTAGAGGACAATCTGCTAATTAAATTTATTGAACACAGTGTGCTTCTGTTTGTTTTCGAACTATAACTTGTGAAAACATTTGGACACGGTCACTGCAGCTGTCAAATGCTTTTCTTGAGTCAGCGGTTCCCCTGATGTTATGACATAATTTTGGTGCCCAGTGTACCCAAGAACCTTGTGGCAATCTGCATTTCAAAGGAACTTAATTGGTTGCAGTCTAACAGTTCAAGTCCATACACTACCCAAGGAAAAAATTTGGTAGTAAAAATCTATAAATAAATAAGATAACTGAGATAGAATTATTTTAAGAAAAGTATCTCACATTTTGTTATTCTATAACATGAATTTTAAAATGCATCTGTTTAACCATTAATACTGTTTTGCAGCTTCTCATGAGTTGAAGCTAATTAATAATAGGATTAATACAAGCTGGTATTCTTAAAATTTCCTCCAGTGGATCTTACATCATTGATACCAATACCAAGACATTTTTTTTCTCGATTTTGTTGATGGTGTATTAACAATTAAATTAAAAATTTCAGATACGTAGAATTGTACTTTCTATCTATCTATATCATGCTTTAATAGAGAATACAGAATATCTAAACCCTTATCCAGAGAACTGGACAGATTTCACGCAATCTCAGCATTTAAACCTATTCATCAAGTAGGTTGGATGCACAGCCTACTCTACTTAGGTCTCTGCTTAATTTTCACTTTCATAGAAATGTCCCTCAAACCCTATAAAAAATAGCAAATTCTCCAAACTAGCTACCATCTCCTTATCTTTTGCTTTATTTTTCATCATAGAACATAAAATAGTTGCGTATGTGGGTATATATATATATACAAACATTATCTATATTTGTTTCCATATATTGTCTGTCATACCTCTGGAATGTAAGCCATTGTTTTCCTTATTCTCTGCTACATACTTAGGACCTTAAACAAAACTGAGCTTATAGAAGGTCCTCATTAAATTCTTAGTGAAATAATGAATGAATGTATATTCATAATTTCTTTTCTGAACTAAATTATTCAACAGTGATGCTAACTATATATTTGTGATGGCTCAGTCATCTTAATATTCACGTAAAATGTAGACATCATAGGATTTAATGAGCACTCCCTTCTAAAGAAGTCCCCTTCTCCCTGACCTGTGATATTATGGCTTACTTTGAATAATATAAATGCAATTATTTGTCATACAAATGCCTTTTCATAATTATTTTGATAACACAAAGTCATTGACTCCATTCTGAAAGAAATAAGCATACTCATTATGTTTTATTTCAATGTAATGCAACTTAACAAGGACCATATAATTATTATACAGAATTTCATTTCAAAAGTTTACCTTGAGGACTGGGACAATGTTCACTGGCATAATAGTTAAACACAGGTGGAAAAAAATTATCTTTATTCTTTTTTATCTTGTTGTAACTGTAATGAAAAAAATCCTTTCTTTATGTATAATAGCAAGGGAAAATAGGAAAAGTGATTAACAAGATAATTTTATGTTGAAAGCTAAAAATTGGTATATGATGAAAATTTAAAACCATAAATAAAGTCATCTACAGCATGGACCAATATGGATGCACGATGTGATTTTTGAACGTTGGGAATGTGACCGGTCAGAATTGAGATATACTCCAAGTATAAACAAAGTGTATTTTGAAGACTTGGTATGAAGGAAGAATGCAAAATGTCTCATGAAGAAATTTATATTGATTGCTGAATGTTTCTAAATATATATATTGTGTTAAATGTATTAGTAAAATTTAAATTATTTTTTTTATTTTTATAACAATGTAAAATTATATATGCAGCCCACATTTGTTGCTGGCTACATATTTTTATTGAATTGTGGTAGTTTAGGGTTTGGAGTTAGAGAAGAGAAAAGCTCCTGATCCATGAAATATCCCTTTATTTAGAGGTAGAGTATTAATTGCCAAAACCAAGTGAATATGTTATTTCAAGGAAAGAATGATCAAATATGTAGTGATGCTTATGAGTTAAAATAAGATTAGAACTGAGAAATGGCCATTAGTTTTAGTGATGTGCAGGTCATTGCTGACTTCAGCAAGAGTTAGGTGAGAAGAACTGCGGTGATGAAATCTAAATTAGAGTAAGTTCAAGAGAGGTGGAAGGAAAGGAATTGGATGTGGACAACTCTTAAAATGGGTCCTGGAAATCTGACTTTAGCTAAATGAGTATGTGGGATTATAACAGGTGTTAAATTTTATGTTTGCATATTGATAAGATAAATTGATAACCAGAAGATAGAAGAGAGAATTTCTATAGTGAGGTCATTAGAAAAAAGGGCAAGAAATTAAGTCTTAATGGATTTAGCAACCTAATTTTGGTATTTACCTATTTCAACTTGAAGAAATACTGAAGATAAGAAAGTTTTTGAATATTTGCATTTAGGAAAATGAGCATGAGCTTTGAAGTCCTAAATATCCGTTGCTAGACTTAGTTCTGCTAGACTCCTAATTGCATGTCACTGGGCAAAATGTAGGTAGGGAATTGAACAACTGAACAGGAGACAGAGGCAAGCCTAAGATAGATCAGATAGTTCATCCGTAATAACTGGAAAAAGAATATGTAGGAATAGAAGCAAATTATATGCTAAATGCTGTGGTAAAGGATTGAATACTCTCTTAATTTCAGTGACTGCTTAATATTCCATTTTGTGTCTGAATTTTTTAACCAATTTGCCACTATTTACTATTTTAAGAATGCTGTGTTCAATAGCCTTCTAGATCACCTTTGTCCTATTTCAGTTCTTAGGGGGAATGCTTTTAACTTTTCCCCATTCAGTGTGATGTTGGCTGCGGTGTGTCCTATATGGTTTTATAATTTTGCCTAATTTATTGAGGGCTTTTATCGTGAAAAGGTGCTAAAATTTGTGGAATGTTTTCTCTGTATCCATTGAGATGATCATGTGGTCTTTGTGTTTGCTTCTGTTTATAGGGTGAATTATGTTTATTGATTTGCATATATTAAATCATCCTGGCAGCCCTGGGATGAAACCCACTTGATCATGGCGAATTACCTTTTTGATTTGCTGTGAGATTCAGTTTCCTACTATTTTCTTGAGAATTTTTGAGTCAATTTTCAAAAGGGATACTCTTGAGTGCCTTGGGCAAGGCAAAGGCATTACATGTAACCAAAATGTTTGTACCCCCATAATATCCTGAAATTTAAAAAAAAAAAAAAGCATTTTTTAAAATCTGGATACAAACAGCATTCTGTTGAAGAACTAGGGAAGGAGCAGAGCAGGGTGCAAAGAGCACATGAGTTGACTTCCTTAGATGGGCTTTATTCTACTACACATTTGCCCTAAGGCTTTACACAGGTCCTTTAACTTCCTTGAGCCTCTGTGTCTGTGTATTTGTGAGGTTTATATAAAGAGGAAAAAATGAGACTATGTACAGAAACATGCTTTGAAATTTGGAAAATACTGTATGAATGCTTTTATAATTATAATTACAATTACAATTCATCTTACTATTTATCTGCTTAAACAAAACGAGCAGAAATATAAGTACCCAAAATATATAGGTGCTGCTTGGATGTATAAAATTAAGCATGTTGATTTAGTTCCTACCAAGTTAAAGTATGACATTAGGCACTTTATAGATTGGGAGTAGGGTGGTATTAGGCAGATAATACACAATTTGAAGGAGCAGAGATTTCTGATTTCCACCTCCTCTGCAGTACAGAGTTTCAAGAACAATAAATCCATGCAATCCAAGAATCTGTTTGGGGGTAAGCAAAAAAAAAAAAAAAAAAAAGTAGGAGGTGATGAATTAGAGTAGTCAAAATATGACATACAGCATATGAGCAGTCTGGAATTTATGGACACTTAAAATTGAGCAATGAATTTGGAAATGTTCCTAATTAAATTAGGAGAACAGCATTGACTTCTCAGCAACCAGCTCATGCCTTCTGATTGCTTCCAGAAGTTTGAGAGCAATAAATACTTCTATGAAAATCTGTGTTGAAAAAGAATAAGAAATTATTAGTAGAAAAAGGGACTCCAAAGCATCTATTAAAGATAGGTTCTGCCCCAACCAAATTAGAGGTAACAAATGGCTGAGCATGAGAATAGAAAAAGTGCTATGGATTAGAGTTAGGCTTTGTCACTAATTAGCTAGGCAAGTTGCCTATCTAAGGTAAACACTAATTGCTAGTTTTTTCTTGTCATTTTAAAATTATAATTAAGAAACTGAATATTCCTAGAAATGATATAATAATAACATAATGTTAGTTGGGTTCTTGAGCTCTTTTGGGAGGTGAATATATTACTGTCTTACGAGAGAAATTTCAGTCTGAATCTTTGCTGACTGTCTGAGAGCAATCATTTTTGTTATTATTGCAACCTATATTTATTGAGAACATGCTACAATCCTGACAACTTTCCAGGGGTTTTGAATTAGAATGGTAAGAGGTAGAACTGCAATTTGACCTCAGGGTACTCTCAAGCTTCTAAGGCAACTGCTATAAGAAGGTGGTTCAGGGATCTATCTGCTTATCATCAGGTTTTAGGCTGGAACAAACAGTAAATTATCCTAGCGGCACCGAGCTTTATTCATACAAGCACTTTAAAGGGAGCTGCGGACATCCTAGGAGTGTGGCTTCCAGCTAGTGCTTGTTAAAGTCTCTTAGTATTTACATTGGGAGTGGGGGTCTAAAAGAAGTCATTTGTGCTTAGACTTTGCAGTTTTTATAGGGTAAAGTTGAAGTTAAGTCAAGAAGAGGGCTCAGAGGAGACTGACTATAGTTTGGTCAAGAGAAAGTCTTTGGCAAGAACATACCTTCCCAGGTGGGATTTCTGTCTAGCATTGGAGCTTCTAGAGTACCCATCTTGGATAAAAAAAAGAACTAAGAGCTCAAGATCTGGAATTTTCCTTGATTCACACTCATGACTATCATAAAGGTAAAATCAATTTAAAAATGGATAATAGATGGATCTCTATGGAGGATATGCCCTCCCTAAGCTGAGTAGATGACATTTCATAACTTTAATATAAATTTTTAAAAATATTAGTATATTTGTGTTGCTCTTACTGACATTTTAAAATGTCACATTTTCCATTTTTAATCAGCCTTATTTTTTTGCCTTATATGACTCTAAGAGTGTTTGTTTACTTGAGGTCCTTGCCCTTTGAGATGACTTGAGGAACAAATTCCAATGCAACTGTAATCAAATTTCAGTGCTTATTCAATTTCTTCAAGTTTCTCTTAAATTTTTTGGTCATGGACATTTGTAAAACTCCCTGGAAACATGTACAATAAATGGAAGAATGTAATCTCTACACATATTTAAACTCTAGCAAATCAAAATCTAGTCCTTAAACTATCTAGAAAGTTCTTATCCAGAAGTATAATCATTTTACTAAGAAACTAGGATTCCTCCCTCCCAGCTCTGCTTGAAAACACAATTTATTGTATAATACCTTATATCCTATTAAATGATAATCCTGTTAAATTACATCAAAACAGAGAGGCAGATATCCTTTAACAATCAAGAAGGGCCTAGGATTTCAGAGGTCCTTTACCAAAAGGCCTCCATTACTTCTAGGCAGTGCAAATTGCAGAACATTTGAGTTGCTTCATTCATGTCCCACAGGTACAGTATTAATTTTCTAGGACTGCTGCAACGAAGTTCCACAGACTGGGTGGCTTACAACAATAGAAATTTATTCTCTCACAGTTCTGGAGTCCAGAAGTCTGAAATCAAGGTGTCCTCCTGGCCACATTTCCTCCAAAGGCTCTAAGGAAGAATTTTTCTTGTCTTGCCTAACTTCTCGTTGGCTCCAGGCCTTCCTTGCCTTGTGGCTGTATCGCTTCAGTCTCTGCCTTTGTCTTCACAATGCCTTCACCTCTTCTTTGTGTCTTCTCTTGTCTCTTTTGTAAAGACACTTGTCACTTGATTTAAGGCCCTCCTGGTTATTCCAGTATGATCTCATCTTGAGATTCTTTACATCTGTAAAGACCCCTTTTGCAAATAAGATGACATTCACAAGTTCTGAGACACACACACATCTTTTTGGGAGCCACCAGTCAACCCCACTACACCATGGAAAAACCAAACACTATCACAGGCCCATGTGAAGCTATGATATTGAATATCATTTGGTAACCTTTTACCATTTACTCTGATCTCTAACTTATTTACCACTTAACTATTTTCCCATCCGAGAAACTTGATCTGACCATATCACAAACCACATAGGTTTGCCTTCAAGTATTTCACAGCCTCTTCACAGCCTGCCTTCAAGTATTTTCTTTGATTATGTCCAGTAATATGGAATTTCAGCTACTTTTGACTGGTTCTCATCTAACTGATTATCACCATGCTCTGTTTCAGACTTTCTTTATCAGTTACCTTGTTGACTCCACTCATGATTCACAAATCTAAAACATTTTTTTCCCCATTGTGAAGAACTGGTCTGCTCTGCCTAGAACCTTGGCAGTTCACCTGATTTTTCCGCCCACTTCAGGCTCAAAATTATATGGACATCCTAACTCTGGTGTACCTCATCTTCAACCCAAATAGTATCAGAAGGTCACCAGCTAGAATCATATTACTCCAAACTGCCCCTGCCAAGGGGTTGTTGCATTTTATTACCTTTAGTGTATTGAGGAGCACACTTCCCAATGACTAAATATCTTTCCTGGGATAAGATACAAGGGAGAATCAAGTACTAGGCTTACTCTCTAATATCCTTGTCAGAATTTAACATCACGTGCCTACAAAAGAGCTGGCCCTGAGAAATCACCAAGAACCTGATGTATGTCTTCAAACTGCCATTATCAAGAATCATGTAAAGAGGAATGACCTTACCAGAATGGTGGAGTAGAAGCTTGACTCTCCCCCACAGAAAGCCCAAAACATACATCCAGCACCAAGATAATCATCAGAAACGTACAAAGACTCTAATATGAGGATGAGACAATACCTGAGGCCACAGAGAGGTGAAACCCTGAGTACATTACAAGAGAATTGGACTCCTGTATCTGTGATGTCACTCTCCCGGTAAGCTAGGTAACACATGTACAGAAAGTTTTCTTCAGATTCATGGTTTCTATGCTGGTAAAGGTGAATGGCCAGCTTTCTCATCATTTTGAGTTCCCTTGCCAAAGAAATATCCCTTTCTCCACCCATGAGAAACATCATGAGTATATATAGTGTGATATCATGAGTGGATGTAGTATATGTAGGAATATAAACTCCCAAGGGTAGCCAGATACAAAGGGAGATGCAGGACTTGTAACCACAGTACATGAAACTCTGATCTTTATGTCAGCCAAATGTGATGCCAAGTCAGAGTGGCTGTTTAGCAGCATCATGCTATAAAAGGCATAACCCATGGGTGCCTGGGCACAAGCCCCTAGCTAGCCTCCCCACAAAGCCTGGGTACTGCCTTCAGGATCTCTTCCATCTGAGATGGGCAGAGCTCTGTACATTTGCAACAGTTGAGGCAAACCTGAGTTTAAGGTGCTATGTAATGCCAAAAAGGAGGCAGTGACCTAGTCTAAAGTAAATTCAACAGATGAATAGAAAAGAACCTCTAAGAAAACATATCCAAGAGAAAAACAACGAGTCAGACAGTAAAAACTAGAATAAATAATGAATCTTTGAATGTGAAGAAGTAAATGTACATTGACAAGAGACAACAGCAAATGGGGAAACATGAAGTCCCAAAATGGGCAAAAGAAGAAAACAAATAGATTAAAAGAATAAAAAATGAAACAGAAACCTGGAACTGAAATATATATTTGCTAAATTAAAAACGCATTAGAATCTCTTAACAACAGAATGTATCAAGCAGAGTAAAGAATCAATAAACTCAAAGACAGGCTATTGGAAAATACATAGTCAGAAAAGAAAAAGAAAAATAATGAAAAGTAAAAAACAATGACTATAAGATTCAGAGAATTACCTCAAATGAGCAAATCCAAGAATCATTGGTATTCAAGAGGGAGTTGAGCAAGGGGTAAAAACCTTAATCAAACAAATAATAACAAAAAGACTTTTCAAAGCTAGAGAAAGATATAAGTATTTAGGTAAAAAAAAAAGGTCAGAGCTCACCAAACAGACTCAACGCAAGTAAGACTGCCCCAAGGAATATAATAATCAAACACTCAAAAGTAAAGAACAAAGACAGGGCTTCTAAAATCAGCAAGAGAAAAGAAGCAAGAACATAAAAGGAAGTCTAATTTACCTGGCAACAGACCTCTCCATGGAAATTATACAAGCCAGGAGGAAGTGGGATGGCATATTCAAAATGCTGGGGAAGAAAACCTAAAAAACTTGCCCGTAGGAAATACGGTACTCAGAGTCAGCATAGTTGTCATTAAAAAATGAAGGAGAGATTAAGTCTTCATCTCACAAAAAAATGATGAAGGAATTCATCACCGCCAGATCCATTTTATAAAAAATGATAAAGGAAGTTTTTCAATCTGGACAGAAAGGACCCTAACATTCAAAAACAAAATATTTATAGGCACAAAATCCATTGGCAAAAGTGTGTACACAAACTCAGAATACTCAAACACTGTGGTTGTGTTGTGAAATCCACTTTCCCCTTTAGTATAAAGTCTAGAAGATAAATATATCAAAGAAAATAATCACTCCAACAACTTCTTAAGGGATAGGCAACAGAAAAAAGCTATGAATTGAGACAACAAAAAGTCAAAATGTGGGGTGGATAGAGTTAAAGTATCTTTGTATTGTTTATTTTATCTAAAGAATTTACCAGTTGGTCTTTGTTAGAAAGGAAGAGAAGATCTATGAATCACCATTTTAGTCTCCTGAAATTGGAGCCATAGCATTTAGGAAGTGTTAACTAATTCAAACACGGAATGAAATCTCAAAGATGTGTTTTCTCTGTGAAGCAAATTCCAAACAGTAAAAACAGCAAAGGTGAGGAGAGCAGGTTCTTTAATTTTGTAAATGTCACTTTGCAAGTTAGTCTCTTTTTTCAATACAAAAGGTTAAGAGCTTTTGAAATGGAACCTGCCTATTCTGACACACCCATATTTTATTCCCCTATCCTACATTTTCTCCTGTATGTAGAAAAGTTTAGCCATCAGAATCTATCATTCTGCTCTCCCCTCTTGTCAAGAACATGCAACTTCATGTGAGGCTAATGGTGTAATAAAGACAACTGCTACTGCTGTAAAATTTATTTTACTTAATTTTGGTCTTAGGATTCTTGTGTGAAGTTGTGGTCGCCTGAAAGGAATGCTTATCAAATGTCAAGTTTTTTATTGGTTAGCAAACAAAAGTTTAGGAGTTAAACCAGAAAGCCTGGCTCTGTTGGCCTCGCCAGATCCCCTTAACTATCCAGCAGAGAATATGAGGAAAAGGTATTAAATTCAGGTCTAGCAGAAGGCAAATGACTGGGACAGACGCTTGCATTCCAATTGACCTTCTGGTGAAGAGATAAAATTTTTGGTCCAACAAGCTGTACTTTTTGAGTTTATTTTCCAACAGTAGGTGGTGAATGTGCACGGAATTGCATTCTTCTTTCAGCTGATTATGATGCTGCCCAATAGTGTGCATACTCGGAATGGCTGGGATTGAACCCATAGAAATGGAATCAGGAGAAACAAACAGCTTTAATGAAGCTCAAACCTCCAGTCTCAGATTCCTTTGTGTTCTATCCACTTGAGCTAAATATTCACACATGTTTTGAAAGACATCATTTTGGAATGAAGCAGGAGTTTTAGCACTATAAAATGATTATGGACAACTTAGCACACCATGATTTACAAAAACAAAGTGTGTCATCATGTTGCCTAATTAGTTTTGCTTGATTTCTTAAACTACAAAATATGAAATTTATTCTCTGTTTTACCTTTCTCAGAAAGTCTTTCAAGCATCAAATGTATGGAGATCAAAGTACACTTTGAGCTGTAGAAATGGATGATATCATCTTATTAATAAAATAGATTAATAAAAATCTTTGCCATGAATCTTGTGTTATATTAGAAGCATTTTCATAACATCCTGGAATTTTAAAGTTTGAATGATTTTTTTTGAGATCATTTGTTATGGCTACTTTTCCACTGAAGATTTTGGGCAATGTCAGTATGAATATTGTTCAAATTTACCCAGAAAATAAAAATAGAATTTAGTTCTTCAAATACCTAGCCCTGTTTACTCTCAAGAGTATTCCTATATTATTTAGAAAAGTCTATAAATATTATTTCTGGACCATCATATGGTAACTACACCCACCCACACACACACCTTGTAATGAAAAAAGCAAGATTTTTACACAGGATGATACTGTTTCCTCTGCTATTTCTCATTATCTTTTGCTACATAAGACTTGTCTCTAATCTTCAGAGTGATTTTTAAAATATTTTCTCTTTTTTTTCCTCAATTATTTGTGTTTTACTCTTTTTTTATTCTCTTGGGAAAAATGATAATCAGTTATATATTTACTTTTATACCTACAAGTATCAACAATTATTCACTGACTAGCTATGATCTATAGCACGAAGTCAAGAAAGTAATAAATAAAAATAACTATAGTAATATGTTGCAACTATAGAGAATCTTTATATCTTACAAATTATCTTTATGAATTTTATCATATCTAACTCTCATGACAACTGCGTAAGGTAGAATTTATTGTTTACATTTACCAATAGGGAAAGTAAAGCTTGGAGATGTTGTGACTTAGCACAGATCTCACACTTAGATAGTGGTAGTGACCAGATCCTAGTGCTTTAGAAACTAAAGTCTGAGCACTTTCTAGGGAACTGCTGTTTCTTCAGTATCTTAGTGTGTTTGCACCTCTCTCCTCTGCAACTGCAGTTCTTTTATGTAATTTGGACTTACATGCTCAAATTAGTCAATGAAATGTAGAAAAATTCAGAATACTAAACTGTACTGAAGGAATATAAATCAAGCAGTAATCATCTTCTCCAGGAAATTTCGATACTAAATATCACATAATTTATATCTTGTTAATCCCAACATGATTTGGTTGCCGTGGACAGCTCTGAAATGTAATGATTGCAACCTTATTCTATTAACTATGAGCAGTTAATGATCCAAACTTCTAGCTCTACTGATATAATGGTTCTCCAGAGATCCATTTTCTTCCACAAACCCTGACTTTCTTGTCAGACACTGAAACAAATTATTTTGTATTTCCTCTAATGTATCATCACTTTGTCTTCTGACTGCAAGTTTTAATTTTTGAAATAGCTGGAATGGATTTGAGCTTCAGTATGCTGAAGAATGTTGATTACCAAATATGATCACATGAGGGGTCTTCAAAAAGTTTCATGGAAAATGCATATTATTAAAAAAAGAGAATGGATTAAAAAATGTATACCAAAGTAAACTTTTCCTAACTTGTTTTAAAACTTCTCAACAGTATCTAGTTTGAGGCACAGAGAAGTATAAGATATCAGTTTGAAAAGAGCCCCTATCAAAGCAACATGAATTCTGCTAACACTGAAGCAAAAACAAACATCACATTTGTGAAAGCATTGAAGCTTCACAAAATGCTTGTGAAGACAATGCTCCAAAGAAATCAGCAAGTTTACAAAGGAATAACTCATTTTAAGAAGGGACAGATGAAGATGAAGCCTACAATGGCTTACCATCCCCATTAATTTGTAAGGAAAAATTGTCTTGTCTGTGCCCAAATTGAAGAGGACCAGTGATTAGCAGTAAATAAATAAATAGCCAACACTGCAGATATCTCAATTGGTTCAGCTTATACAATTCTGAGTGAAAAATTAAAGTTGAACCAATTTTTCACTCAATGGGAGCCACAACCATTGCATCCAGATCCACTATGGGCAAGAGCAGAGCTTTCACTGGAAACTTTAAACAAGTGGTATCAAGGATTTCTTTGAAAAAATTGTAACAGGAGATAAATCATAGCTATACTATTATGATTCTGAAGACAAAGAACAAACAAAGTAAAGGCTATTAAGAGGTGGAAGTGGTCCCGTCAAAGCAAAAGTGGACCAGTCATGTGCAAAGGTCATAGCAAGTCTCTTTTGGGGTACTCAAGGCATTTTGCTTGTTGACTTTCTGGAGGGCCAACGGACGATAACATCTTCTTACTGTGAGAGTGTTTGGAGAACGTCAGCCAAAGCTTTAGCAGAAAAACTCCCAGGAGAGCTTTAGCAGAAAGTCTTTTGCATCACAAGAATGTTCCTGTTCATTCCTCTCCTAAAACCAGGGCAATATTGTGAGAGTTATTAATACGATGGGAAATCATTAGGCATCCACCTTACAGTCCTGCTTTGGCTCTGACTTCTTTTAGTTTCCTAATCTTAAAAAATCTTGAAAGAACATCCGCTTATCTTTAATTATATGCTCTGTATGCCTTTTCTCCCACAGTCAACAAGATCTATAATAAACAGGCTGAGTTTATCTACCTAAGTTCATTTTTTCTGGCTTGATTATGAAATAAGTTAGTTATTTAGTTTTATTTATTTATTTATTTGGTTTGACTCCTAAATGCAAATTCACTAGAAGGACTTATCTTTATAAAACTTTTGGCGTAGTTAAATCCCCAGGACCCTCAGTTCTTTAGGGATTAACTAGGTGGCTAGTATCGTTGCTTACAAAAATTGCCTTGAGTTAGATGGAGCTTATGTTGAGAAATAAAGTTTATATTTTTTATTTTTATCTTGTACTTCAATTTTTCCACAAAGTTGTTGAAGTCTCCTTGTATAATATGTTTTAGGGGTAAGATATCATTAGTATTTCCAGGCTTTATATAAATACCAAATTTGAAGCAAGCTATAGTCTTTCAAAGTCATTTGTGTTTGTCTTTTAAAACAAATGTACTACCTTAATGATATTCTCTAATACTCAGAAACATTTTGTTTCTTTGTTATGACATCATTATACCACTATGTTCTAACCTTTTGTAATTGACTTTTTCAATTGATATAGATTGTTTATAAAATGTCATATCACCTGCTATTATAGGTTAATTTTGAAATAAACAAACCTGTATATGTGTGTCCTTATATGAAAGAGAGAAAGAAAAAGAGAGAAAGAGAAAGTTAAAGCAAGAGCAAAAGCTAAAAAGTGGAAGGAAACCCAGATTAATCCTAATTGGAATGCTTAGCTTGCAATCAAGGTATTGGTTAATTCTGATTGGTTAGATTTGCTTGTGGTAAAATCCAGCCATTAAATTGGCAGTAACTAATCAACACTTGTGTGCACATATGGAAGTAACATTCATCAGGTGTTGAGCAGGTGGGAGGGAGGAGGGATGATGGGCAAATTCACACCCAATAGGTGTGGTGTGCACTTTCTGAGGGATAGGAATGCCTGTAGTTCTGACTCGGGTAGTGCAAAGGTAGTATACGTAACCAAAGTGTTTGTATCCCCATAATATTCTGACATTTAAAAAAAGTTAAAAGTTCAGTGAGTGATAGATTACTTAGGAACTGTAGTTTTCTATAATAGCTTTTTGCAATGATGTACTTTTCATGCATATTATACTTAAGTTATTAACCCCAACCCTGCCTTCCTTTCAGTAAGCTTGTTCCATACACTATGAATGCCCCTGTCTATTCATAATTTATTCCATTTTCAACTATCTACTTTCTTAATTATTTCTAGTTTCTTAATTTCATGTTGCCAACATAAAAAATAATCTAAGACTAATCTCATAAAATCCACAAAGAAGCCCCCTAAAATAGTTTAGGAACTCTGTTGACCAACTCCTCTTAAGCATCTGCTGGTAAATCACTAATGATGGTCTTGGTACAATTTGACAACATGCTATTGAATTGTACTTTTTCTACCATTTATTAAATTTAAGATTCTTAGTGCCATCATTATTTCTAAAGATAAACCCTGTCACTGGCCTGATGTTCAGTCAAATGCAATGTAAGGACTGTATCTGAAGATAGAAAAAAAATTCCTAAATTTGAGTACTTTGGTTTTTAAAAAGAAACACAAAAGTGCTTCAAAAAAATTCTGAAAAATTGTGGTTTTTAGCTAGGATCCATTTTTGAAGCCAGGTTTTCCTTGATTATCTGGAATAATTTGCAGGTAATCTTTTAGGTTATAGTGTGATATCAAGAGCCCTTTAAATTCTCATTCACATTGAGGGTGAGTATAAAAGCAGAATGCATGAGGGAGAATGAATCTAGAGGCTTCAGATGGAGAGAGCATATCTGTTCTCTGAAAACCACACTAACAAGCTATGGGAGCCTGGGCATATCCATCCTGCCTTTGTTGGATGCCCTGTCTCTGAACTCCATTAGGAGGGGTGACATGAAGGAGTTTCCTAGAGTTAAAGATAGGAGAAATAAGATGCATTTCCAGCTTCTACAGAGGACATCATAAGCATTTTCCCATAAGAATAATGCTATAAATTATATTCAAGTGAGGAAGTAATAACAGCAATGCAGGAAGTACATACGGAATAGGATTATTTGGGCTGAGGCAAGATTTCCCATTATATAAATTCTCATCATCTCTAAGGTAAACATGTTTCCACCAATGGATAGAAGATTCACCCACTGTGTAAAAAGCTGTTTTGTCAATGGAGGCAATATAAGTTGCTGTTGTCATCATCCTCTGTCATCCACATCACCATCATCATCATCATCTTACTGATAAACACTTACGGGGCATGTGCTACATGCCAAGCACTGTGTGGAGTATGTTACATACATTGCTTCATTTGATTGCTACAATATTCCTATGAGGTAAAAACTATTTTATCTTCATATTGCAGAAGTTGAAACTGAAAGACAAAGATGCAAAATAACGTGCAAAAGTTTTCATAATGTGAAAACTGATTAGTGTATTCAGAATTCAAGAATATACCCTCTGACTCATGAGGTTTAATAACTTTTCCCTCCGTGTAGTAGTTTTAGAATCAAAAGAAGTAGGATGACAGATTAGATTTGCCATTCATTAGTTTGGGAACTATATTCAAACAACAGACATAGTAAGTCTCAGTTTTTTCATCCATAAAATTGAGTAAACAATAATACTCATATCTTGAATTTGTGATTTTTAAAGAAAAAGATTACACAAAATGCTGCACATAATGTCTGAGAATGAAAGTTAACCTTAAAATACCAAAGTAATGACTTCAGTGCTTTGTGTGTGTGTGTGTGTGTGTGTGTGTGTGTGTGTGTGTGTGTGCGCCTATGAGTCTATGTGTGCATGTGCATGTGAAAGGGCCAAAAAACCGTGTTAATTAAATTTGATGTTTCCTTAGAGATTAATTTAGGCACTGTGAAAATCTTGTTGACTGATCATCAGTCAAGGAGACTTTTAATTGAAGTGCCTAATTAATTTAGCTAATGGAATAAACAATGCCAGAAGACACAAGGAGTGAAGTGGTGAGCGCGCTAGATATTTGGCGCCCTTAATTTTGTTCCAGAACACCACAACCTTTTTATTTTTTTTTCTTTTCAGTCTTACTTCCCATTCCTTATTCTTTCATACTTCATTTTATTTTCTTTCTTTGTAAGAAGGAAGAGCATTTGTCCTTTTACACATTTGAAGCCTTGAAGGTAATAACACTGAAAATATATTCCCTTTTGTAGATTTCCTCACAAGTGTTTGTAGGGATATTATTGTAAAGGAGCTTTGAGGTATCCTCCAGCCTCATACAACGTATTACACAAGCATCATTGACCCACTGTTAAATTGTATTACTCTGCAATGTTTGCACACTATCAACTTGACAGAGATTACAAAGTCATCACATCTGTGAAATTATGTTACCATCATAAATTGTCTGAAGGGCTCAGTCTCAGCATAAATTCAGGCAGGGGTTACTGAATCTACTAGATCAGCATGAATGAAGAAGGAGTAGGTATATTTTTATCTTTCCCATTTTCCATTAATTTCATCATTGATTCTGAGGAAGTTAACATGTAATCTGTTTTTCTGATTGTATTCTCAAACATCTGAGAATGCTTTGATGCTGATGTGAGACTGTACGGTGCTCAAAAATATTGTACCACTTTATTATAAAATAGTTTCAAAAATCCTAAATTGCTTTAAGGGTATAGGTTGGATGGTCACAAAATATAGGAGAAATAAAAAGTAAATTGGCTTCTCCAAATAACTTCCCATCAGAAAATTTCCATTTTCAACTTTGTTTTCTCCTGAAACACCTCCCTTCAACCCTTCCTTAAAGTGACATCCTGTCAGCAGCATTTTTTAAATTAAGTCTATTTTGTGGCTATGCTTTACCTGAAAATACTTCCTTTAAAGTCAATTATCTGCTCTACATGTATTTACTCCAACATTCAGTAAGATCTGTAGTGAACAAGCTGAGTGGATCTACCTAAGTTCTTTGTTTCAGGCTTGATTATGAAGTAAGTTAATCTAGTAATTAGGTTATTTTTGGTCTGACTCAAATGAAATTCATTAGAAGGACTTCTCTGTAAAACTATTTCTCCCAGGAAGTTTATGTAACATAAGAATATATTGGCCTGCAGGATCAATGTAAAACTCATCAAATCAAAGAGGTACTGGCTAAAGACTTTTTAGGCTTCTTGCTGACTAGAGGCCCTTGCCCTTTCTCTTCTTATAGCATTTACTTTAGAAAATTTGCAATTGTAAATATTTACTCTGTCCCTTTGAAATGCATATAAATCTTTCCTCAGGCTCTTGCCAGTTTTACTACCAAAGAAGTGTCTTTGTTTTTTTTTTTCCTTGAATTACCTGAGGATCACTTCTTTGAAATGTAAACTTTGAAAAAAGTAGTGCTCAATCTAGCAGTCATGGTGGATGGGTAGGATCCTAATTTAGGCACCAATGAACAAATACAGATGACCTAATGACACAGCAAAGTAGAGACAAACTCAGGAATAACTGTGCCATCCACATTCCATTGACCGATCTCCCCCTCAAAGGCATCCAGTACTTTTCACTAGCTCACACCAGCATTCCAGACTTTGTTTCAGCAGAACTGAGATCAGTCTTTCTTTTTTATTGCAAGTCTTGAGTAAAATCTTTCTTGCCTGTTTAACTTTGCCCAGGGAAATTTTTACTATAACAGAATTAAAAGGATCCAGAAAATATATGCCTAAAAAGAAATGTCACCAAACTAACTTTTTACAAAATATGAAGAGATAGTAACACAATGGAAAAAGCCTAGGATGCAGAAACCTGGAGATTGTATTCACAGGCTGCCAGAAGTAATTGTTCAAATATTTGGGTCATTGAAAAGTAGAGCAAGAAGCACCTGGTATCCAAAATATGTGTCTCAGTTTGCACTCTGCTAAGGTATGCCCAGAGGCATGAATTCAAGTGCAAATAGCTTATTTAGGATCTGAAAGAAACACCAGTGGTGACAAAGTGAGTCTAGAAGGAAAGGCAGCCAAGAAAAATTATCTTTTCAACCCACCTACTAGTGGGGTTGAATTAACTGGAGGTTAGTTCCTCATAGAAAACTTTTGGAAGCAGTGTAAAGCACACCACATAAACTGTGAGGAACTTGGAGTATTTGTGCATTAGCTATTGTTAGATGCTGTTTGAGGGTTGAGAGTGTTAATTCCCAGCCTCTCTTTCACCCATGTGGTCAGGCAAAGGTATCTCGGGGGAGGGGCATGTAGGGGAATCAGAGAAAATCCTCTGGCAAAAGGATTCAGGTCCTGGCCCTGGGAAAAACTTACAGTTTACAAAGGTATTAGGTTATGAATGGGACACCTACAAGGTCAACTTCATTATGTTAATGTATGTTACTTCTAGAAAAGAATCCCATGGTCAAAACATTTTAGAGAAAATTTGAGTTAATCAAATGTAAATTGATTTCTTCATTTCATGACTTCTCAGACATTTTAGGATATGAATGTGAATGTACATTTTATAGATTTAAGGTTTATGTTTAATTTTTTTTTTTAATAAAAAAAAATCAAGCAACCCAGAAAACTTTTTCTATCTGGGAACCCAATTTATAACACTTTTTTTTTCTTCCAATAATTTTATTGGGGGAAAACTACAAAACATTTACAGTACAATGTTTACAGTCACAATTTGTAGTGAGCTGATTTCCCAAAATATATTACCACTCAAGTTGACTTATCTTGTTACATTCAAAAACCTACTCTGTCAAAGTA
>CAUYMX010031151.1:0-19052 GCA_963573855.1 Lepilemur septentrionalis
GGGCATGGTGGCGCATGCCTGTAGTCCCAGCTACTCGGGAGGCTGAGGCAGGAGGATCACTTGAGCCCAGGAGTTTGAGGTTGCTGTGAGCTAGGCTGATGCCACGGCACTCACTCTAGCCCAAGCAACAGAGCGAGATTCTGTCTCAAAAAAAAAAAACAAAAAAACAAAGAGCTATCATATACTGCTGGGCACCATGAATGGCAGTAGAAAGATGGAGAACACGAGGAGGTGTGAATTTGCTTCAGAAATGGTGGTCATGGAAGGCCCATTGGAGATGACTTCAAAGACAAGCTGACTTCTGGAATAATAGACCAGGCAAAGGAACCCACATACGCATGAAGCCCTAAGTAGAAAAGAGCTTGGACTGCTCCCCAAAATAAAATTAGCATAAAGAATCACTGGCTTTTGGTCAATAATGGATGAGAGAAAGACAAAAGTGGAGGAGAGCAGAGCAATTAGGAATTTGAGTACTGTAGTTGAGGCCAGAGATAAGGGTGGCCTGAAGTAGGGTGGTGGCAATGGAAACATCCCGCTCCCTGTCACCCTTTTGTCTATCCAACTCTATTCCAATATTAGCAAAATAGCACTATGTTTTATCCCTTTTTTGCTCACAGTTCTTTATCTGTACAAAAAGACACAAAGCATCTTGTATAATAATTGCATGTTGTTTTCATTAAGTTTCCAAATGAAGTTTTTTAGTCTCTCCTGAAAATATCATCTTTATAAGGAGTATATGTGAGGGATTCAAAAGAATTTTAAAGGAATCACCAACATTTATCTCCCCTGCACTGAAAATAGTCAAATTGCTTTTTATACCGAGGGAATAATTGGCATTTTAGCTCACAAGAAAACATCTATATTATACGTATATACCCTCTTGTCCTGTGAACTAGATATCATATTACACCAACAGGCAAAATGGCTCCAATTCAGCAGTGTAAATCTGGTCCAAATTGTAAAGTTAAATTGAGACAAAGTTGTTTCTCAAGCAAATTTAATTTAATGTTTACTAAGCACTATTCTTTCTCTCTGTTAATGAAAATATCAGTGCTGATATGTCCAGGTGGTTTTTAGCATTATGATAATGTTCACCTATATTTCCCAACCAATTAAGGAAGGAAAATTAGCATACCGAGGCATTTATAATTCTTCATTGAATTGATGATTCATTGATGACATTAATTGTAAGTGAAATTAATGCACACAGTGTGACAGAGACTGAAACTTTTCACTTCAGAGTAAAGTCCCTTGTTAATTAATTTGTTTATTTGTTGCTTTATGAAGGGCTTAGTCTCATGGCTAGAATATCTTCCTTATTAAGCAAATAAAATAAATTCTTAACCTTAAATCATCTCTCTAGTCAGGCCCAAATTATTCAATAATCTTTATTACTCACAGTCGGGCATTTGCTGTCTGCTCTAATTCTGATCTTTGACAAAACCTTCCTGGACAGTTAGCAATTTACAATATGAATTAGTGGATATGTCAGTAAGAAAGGAAGATATAGGTCATAACAATAATTAGCTAATTTTTTATGAAGAGAAGAAACTATCATTTTTTTTATGATGAAATCATTTTCTTTGGCTTTATTAAGTAGCAGGGGGAAGGGCTGAAATCGACTGAGGCTAAAGGTCAATCAATAATAACCCCAGCACTCTAAACATGGCTCAAATCCATTTTATTAATCACCTCAGGGAGTAAATCTCTAATTCCAAATTAGGTCTCCAAATCCCTTTCTGTGCTTGAGTTTATCCTCGCTGATCTGGATAGCCATTTACCCCAGACTCCTTTTTCTATTTTTGTCTTCTTTTTTCTTTTTCATGTGGCCATCCTTGTGATGAATATTTGAACATCACTGCACTGCTTACATAACCTTAAGTGCCAAGTTTCTCAGGGGGATTCGAGTCAGCCAAGCAGAACACATCATGGCGAGGGAGGAGGAGGTGCTGCCATGGTGACTTACCCAGAGGATTCACCCTTCGTGAATGTTGCATAAATTAAACTCCATTCATCATCCTGGTTGTCTTTGTCAAAGCTATCTTTCCCTTTTGTAAACAGCAGCAGGGCTGTGTAGTACTAGAATATCAGGGAAATAAGAAGAGAAAGGCCAATATATGTACTTCTACAGGGCATTCAGAAAATCATTTCCCTGTGGCATTAGAGAAGACAAAATAATTGCACCAGATAGACCTGCTCCATAGTAGGAGAAAACACTGATGAATGTGCATGGCATTATGCAATGGTGGCTCCTGCAATAAATACCCTCCTTGTACACAGTGTTTCTCCAGATATAATCATGTGACAATTTCACTCTTGTCACTGTTTTCTTACCCAGCACTTCATCCATCTTACTTAGTTCTCGCAATCTGTTCGGTTCAGCGTCTGTGTCTTGTGGCTCCTAAACACATGGACAATAACAATAACACACTCCTGCCATGACATCAGTCACCAGATAGCTACCCATAAAAGGAGTCAGGTGACTAATTGTTGGCAACAAATATTAGAATGTCCATGCTTTTTGCCAACCAGGAGATACCCCTGTGCGATTGATTTCCTGGGCTTGGCATCGCTTTATTTGTGTATCTTCAAACTGCGTCACTGGCTGTGGGCTCTGGATCTATAAAAGATTAGCATTCCTGACAGAGAGGCAATCAATAACAGTGAGAAATTTCTGCTGCTTTGCTTTAGAGGGACAGTATCTTGTGATTTAGTCAACATTATTTATGTTTCTCATTTATCAAATTTATGTTACGAGCAGAGAGATTCAAACTGGTAAAAAAAATAGCTCTCAATTAAATACCTAATTAGTGTACCCCAACTTTTAAAGGTTCTCTTTTCCTCGCTAATTAAACTTTACTAAATCGTAATCTTGGATTAATCTTAATTATAAAAGTTTTTGTAATTAATTTTTCTTATTTTTACCACTCAAAACAAATGGAAAACAAGAGCTGCCTTAAAGGGAAAATTCCCTTCATGTGCCAGTATTTTATAATGAAACTAAAATATATTTTAAATAATTTAAGAACTATTTAAATCCCTAGGTAAAGTAACCAAGTAGTGTATTATGAGCACCTACCATAAACTAGTCTTTGAGCATAAAATACTGACAATTCATAAGCCATGACCTAAGGAAGTTTGCTACCTAGAAAAAGATACAGAAACCTCTTCAAACCAAACATGCCCAACACAGAATCTGAGATCTGCTCACACTAATTTTTTCCCCTATATGTTTCATCTCAGTGGTGGTACCACCATCTATCCGGGCCCACAAGCCATAAAGCTAAGAGACATCTCTGTCATCTACCTTGCCCTCAGCCCCCACTTCCTACCAACACCAACCCCGTTGATTTTATCTCCAAGATATATCTGCAATGGTTCAACCTAGGCTAGGCTACATATTTATCTTGCATAAATAGTGCAAAATAGTCTCCTAACTGGTTTTCCTGTGTCTTCCCTTTCTAGCCTCCAATTAGTCTCCACAATACAGTCAAGTGAATCATTTCAAAATACAAATCTCATACCCTTCTTTTAACATTTTCCCACTGGTATCTGGGGCCCCAAGGCAAGAGTCACAGAGGCAACTACCTAAATCAGGGTCCATGATCAAAGGAACAACAGCAATATCGACTAAGAAGGCATTTTCAGCAAATCTCCCTACAGTCCTCCAGTGCTCTAGCCATGCCAAGTTATTCACCTTTCCAGAATATAATGCAGTCTCTGTGATTCTTTGCTTCTCAATGAACTTCCTACACTTTGATAAACTCATCCTTTTCCTTTAGACCTCTGTTCAACCCCTCTTGCCTCTTCTAGCCTTCTCTGGCTGTAGCAAGGTTGAGTTACTCAATCCTTAGACCTTCCATATTTTTGGGTTCATGCTGTTGTTAGCCTTTTCCCACACCACAAAACAGTTCTAATTTAAATATATGGCTATAGTCATCACTGGACCATTAGCTGCTTATAGGTAGAGAGCATTTATTCCTTTACTCAATTTTTCAAAAAATATTTTTGAATGTATATGTAACTCTAACATATGAAAGACATATAGTAGACAGTCAATAAGTATGTCCTGAATGAATTTCAGAAAAACTTTTTTTGTTAATGTTCTTTGTCTTCTTTAGGAAAAAAAGAACAGACTGATGGTGTTCTTATCACCATTGTTGAGTTTCTGTCTTTGGGTTTTTGGGGTTTTTTTAATCTTTAGCATCTAGCACAATCCCTGGCACATACTAGATGTCATGTGAATATTTTCTGAATAGATGAAAATATTCCTGGAAAACTCTTTCCGTATTTCTGCTAGGTAAACTCCAACTCATGCTTCACTTTTTTAAGAAAGCATTACTCAGCTCCCTCAGACCATTTTAGCAGCCCCTATGTTAGCCTTCCAGAGCAAATGTGCATTACCCTTACAATACTACCTAATTGCATTTTAAAATCTTTTTGAGCATCTGTTACTTCACTAGAGTATGAGCTCTTGAGATTGTGTCTGGTTGGCCCAGCATAATGAATAAATGAATGCCTGAAGAAGTACAATGAAATACTATATCTGAAAGTACACAAGAAGGGCCCATTAATTTTGAATCAAAGGACAAAAGGTTAGGTTTTTGGAGAAAATGGTATTGGTGTTGAAAGATGAATAAGATAAATAAAACAAAATTTCAGGAGTCACATAAGGGACAGGGACAAGGGTAGGCAGTCCAGAGAGAGGACAGCATAACTCAGCAGGGTCTGACAGTGCAAGGACTGACAGCAGAGTCTGGACCGCCAAGGGAGTGGAGGATTTGGAGATGCTACAGAGATGGTGCTAGGAAGGCGCTGGAACCAGGTTTTGAAAGGCTAATGCCGAGCTTAGAAACTCTTGTCACAGGGAAAATTTAAATGTGCATTAAACACACAGCATGCCGCAGAACATTAAAATCTGATAAGGGCAGAAAGTGGTCACTGAATTTGGTGAACAGAATGTGGGAGCTTTCAGGAGACTGTTTTTGTTGGATATCAGAGAAGGTCAAGAATGCAAAGGTTTCACAATGCGTGGAAATAAAACAGAAGCAAAAAAAGTAAAAGAGTAGCTCAATCTGAGAATTTTAGTAATGAAAGAAAATTTTAAAACAAGGACAAGAAATCAAAGTTGGTGAGAAAAGATTAGATCTATGAATAAGTCTAAGACAAACAGGCCAATTAATGGAGATAATGTCAAGAAACAGACAAAAAAGAAAATACTACAAGTGGAAGGGTGATTCTTTGAAAGGAAGATGGATATTTCTCCTTTAATGACAAAATTTATAACCTTAAAATCACCAGCATACTATGCTTCTTTGACTCTCTTTAATAGAGTTCATGTGGTAATAATAAATATTAGCAACAAATAGCATTTAATTATATTTTATTTATCTCCTAAATGGATAAAGACTGCATTATTTTAGAAGGGGAAAAAACCCAGGCAGTATTGGATGAGAGATGGTCACTAAATTTCCTTGTGATTCTAAATTGCTTTGCCTATAAACCTCTTCTCCTGATAGCGTTCAGTGTGAGAGGCGTGGGAAGGGTGCTCATTCACCATGAGCTTTCATGGACAATGCCAGCAGATGTCTCTGGCTTTTATCTCTAAAAATGTCTTCCACAGAGAGAAAAAGATCACAGTTATAAAAAATCGTGAACTAATTTGATTTCTTGCTACTGTGTATTTTACACATTCCAGAGTTCAATGACTGGCATGTTGCATTGGAAAACTATTAAATGAACTTGCTGTGCAATCAAAACTTGGTTTCAACTCCATGTACATTTTTTTGTTCCTGTAAGAAATCAGCAGGATGATGGTTCCCACACACAGATCATTCAGTACTCTGAAGGTACTGTCACATACAAAAACACAAAATAAAATCCTCCTAAATTGTCCTGCAAAACAATCAACTAGTTGTATTTCTGTTAACGCAGTAGCTAAATTAAGAATTAGAAAAGTTAATTCTTGAAAAACCAAATCAGTTACTCTACATAACCTGCTGAGTAATTGCTGTGTATTCTGATATCTTAAACTAAAAAAGAAAACTAAAAGAAAATTTCAAGACGTCCTTACAGCTGCACCATGAAAACTATTGTAATTTTTCTTTCCTTTTACTTTCAAAAATAAATTTAATGCTATTATTATCTATTATAAAAATTGTCTAAAAATAAAATGTGAGTTTCCACAACATAGTCAGCCTACTTTGAATTATCTCTAGTTTTACATTTTCCTGAGCTTAAATCATCCAACTTCTCTATTTCCAACCTCTAATTCATCTTTTGTTTATGGATGTAGACACAGACTCATTCCACACAGATACAGATCCACCCCATAGGCTCTTTAAAATAAGTTCAATCATTCTTTGGCAGGAATTTTTTTTAACGTACATCATGCAAAAAAAAAAAAGTTGACCTAATTGTGTTTGGAAGCATGCAGTCTTCTAGCCATATTTGCAATGTCTTTTTTTAAACGCTCGTGTTCTCCCTACTCTACCTTTAAATGCTTTATGGAAGATACACTAGAAAAAAAGAGAAGGGGGCCACCCAGCGCTGTGTAGGCTGCTGGCAGTGCTGTGTTTTAATACCACGGTGCTGGGCTTATCTTCCCATCTTGATTGATTAGCGCTTGATGGCATAGTCTAAGCCTGCAGCTATGTTAGAGGATTGCTCTGCATTGGCTTGACATCATTGCGAAAAGTTTCCCATGACAATCTGCTTGCCCTCCCCCTCCACCAGCTTCCGTTGTTATTTGCAGAAGTCATTGCCAAGATTTGGTTCTCAAGAAATCCTGAAAAGTCAGATAACTCTTTGAAGGAGCAAAGGGGTGAGAAAGGGCAGATGGCTCAATAAAAGTATCATCCAAATAATTCTCCTAGGCAGTAACCTAGCCCAGTTTCCAACAAGCATTTAAATAAATGATTTTAAGTAAAATTGTTTAAATGCCTATACTCTTCCTTATATAAAACTATGGAAAGAAGTCCAATAGTAAGTATAAAAGTATTTTTTAATTTAAACTGATTTATCACACATTTGAAGGATAATACATACTAAGCCTCCAATAGAGTAGAAAAATATTTGAAGTAGCTCAAGAATTACTTTGCTATGTTATATAACAAGGAATCCATTTTATGGAATAAAATTAATCTCGTGAGCCACCGAGTATGGTCTCTAGTGGATATCTCAGTATACACAATATAGAAGGAACTTTATTGCCACCTAATATCCTAAAAAGGTAACAGTTTTTACTTATTTTTGTAGAAGTAAAGATAATGTGAATGTTTGTAAATGAAATACAGGATAGCAATGCAACAGGGCTACAAAATATCCAAGCAAAGCAACAGACAGGAATAGGAATGTATTCTGCTGTGGGTTAGAACCTGGGCATGTCCGTGTTCACCCTATGCATCAGTCATTCAATTACGTATCAGAAACAAGTCACATTTATACGCATCTGAATTTCAGGTTATCTTCTAAACATAAGGTTTCATGTAAGTAATCTTAGTGGTTTTATTGTTTCCACAAAAAAAATGAAGCAGAGTTACATGTTTTTTCTTCTTTTGTGATTATGTTAGTCTAAGAGGGCTTTTTCTTATTTCTTTTCTTAAGTCAATTAGATGAGTAGTTGCAAGATGGAAAGTAAAAATATTTTCACTTTTTTTCTCCTCTCAAAGAATCACCCCTTAACAATAAGAATGAGAAACAGAAAAGCCAATTCTATCTTCAATGCAAGATGACCTGTCTAATGCAAACTGTTCATATGATATGGAAATAAATGAAAGAATGGTCAAGGGCTTAGCAAAGAAAAGAGTCAAACCTAAGTGCACACAAACCTAAGAGTCAAACCAGTGAAAAGCCAGATGATTCTCCCTGCAGAACCTCAGAATAACAATGCAGGGAACAACGCAGTCTGGCTCAAAAATCAAGTATCATAGAAAGCAAGAATAAGCACATGGTATAAAGCAAGGTGACTTTTCAAACATATGTACAAGAAGCAGTTAGATCTGCAGCAAAAAATATAAAACTTCCAGAAGGAAAACAAAAGACCAGAGATTTGTTCTGTGGACAACCTAAGAAGAAGAATCCCAAGCTCCAGGCACAAAGAAGGGCCAGTAGGAGAGGCCCTATGGAAGACAAGGCATTAAGACTGCACACTCAACTCCAGGACCACTCTCCCAATCCCCTTCCCTCCCAGCTCCAGAATGGCAGCAGCTAAACTGATGTCTCCAGGCAGGGTAGCACAAGAACTTTTATCTAGAGAAAAATGAAGAGAGAAAGACCTACACCTATTAACATGTGGAGTCTCCTAATAACAAAGCTAACTAGTCATACGACTCTCCTGGAGTGAAGGCTTCGGGATACAAGTCCACTCCTACCCAGAGATATTCCAACCAGCTTTTTAGCCCCTCACTCAGATGAATGGTCAACCAAGGATTATTGGGTATTTGAGAAAAGAATCTAACATAAAATATAGCTAAAAAAATGAACAAATGGGGGGAAAGTAGCTAGGAGGAAACAGACACCATGTAGCTGGACAATGCAGGTAATAATAACCATAACATTGTCATAGAAATAAAAGGAGTTATCAGATCAAGTAAATAAGGAATACTATTTTTATAAAGGAAAAATCTGAAAAAAAGCTCTTGAAATTTTAAAGTATGACTTCTACAATATAAAATTCCAAAGAAAGTTTAGATAATAATATCCTGGAAATATCCCATATTCCATAATAATGTTCCAGAAAATAAGACAATAAGCCAATGAGATGAGTAACAGGAGAGGAAAAATAAGAATAATGCTGATTAATCTAGGAGATATGTCATACAACTTATCAGATATCCAGAAAGAGAATGCATAAGATGTTGATGGGGAGAGATAATCATCATAGAGATAATACCAGAAAATTTTCTGTAACTGAAGTACATAAATCTCCAGAATGAAAATGCCCATCAGGTGCCCAATGAATGGAAAAAGATCCACAACAAAGCAAGCCATTTTGATTGAGTCTCCAATTAATAGAAAAAAATCTAGATTTTAGCATTTTACTTTCACATTATATTCTACTTTTATTGCTATTTTATGTGTATTCATAATATTTTAATGAGAAATGGAAGAAAGTAGGACAGGGTATTTGTTTGCTGTTATGCTAACAAAAAAACTTTCATTCTTGAGGATCTTTGACACACAATTTATTACTTAATTGCACATCCTTATATTATTATGTGACTATTAAATTTGTTTCTCAAAATAGAAGTGCTAGCCCACATATATACTGTCAAATGGTTTTTAAGCAGAGCACCAAAGTAATTCTCAACAGGAAAAGGAAAGTCACCATATGCAAAAATTATTTCAAGATTACTCACAGACCCAAATATAAAAGCTAAATTTATAACACTTTTAGAGGAAAACGTAGGATGATATTTTTCAATCTTGAGGTAGGCAAAGATTTCTCAGAGAAGACAGAGAAAACACTATCTATAAAAGAAAAAAAATCATGAATTCTGTTTATCAAAATTAAAAGATTATTTTTATCAAAAAAACTCCATTAAGAAAATAAGTAGACAGGGAGAAAATATTAACAACATATATAAAATGACAGAAGATTTGAATTCAGAACACATAAACAACTCCTAAAGCTCAATAACAAAATGGTAGACAACTCAGTCAAAAATAGGCAAGAGGCATTATGTAATGACACAAATGATGATAAACAGATGTCCAATAAGCACATAAAAAAATGTTCAGCATCAGGGAAATTAAAATCACAGTGACAAATGACAAGCCACTGTGCACCACTAGAGTGGCTGAGATGACAAAGATGGAGTACAAATACTGACGAAGATATGGGGCAACTAGTATTCTCACACATTGTTAGTGAAAGTATAAAGTGGTGCGGTCACACACTCACCCCATGGAAACAGTTCCCCTCCTAGATATTTATCCAAGAGAAATGAAAACATATGTCCTCTAAAAGCCTTGTATAAGAATGTTTATAGCAGTTTTACTCATTACAGCCAAACACTGGAAACAGCTCAGTGTCCATCAGCAGGAGAATGGATAAACAAACTGTGGTATTTATTCTATGGTATACTTCTCAGCAAAGAAAGGAACAGAGTACTGATACAGGCAACAGATGAGTCTCAAAAATATTATGCTGCATAAAAGCAGCCAGGCGCAGAAGAGTGCACGCTGTGTGATTTCACTTAAATAAAATATTAGATTAGATAAAACAAATTAATTAGCAATGCTTGGTGTGTGTTGGCGGATGTGTGTTATTAAATGTGAAGGGCCCCAAGTACGCATTCTGGGCTGATGGAAAGTTCTATATCTTGATAAGGATATGGGTTACACAGATGTATTCAATTTTTCAATACTGGTTGAACTGTACATTTAAGATCTATGCATTTCACTGTATATAAACGGTATTTCAGTAAACATCATTTGAATGAAATAGAAGGGCTAGGTTTTGATATTAGAAGACATTTTTCAAGGTAATTATCAGAGCATTTGTACTATAGCCATATAGTGCAAATGACAAATATAAAACTCAGCCAAAGTAGATTTTAACATTATTACAAAAGTTCTAGTTTCATGGTGTCCCCACCCGCACCACTGCTTATGAGGAATTCTATTGTAGATGGAAGTTAACCTGGAAACTACTTCTTCCAGAAGACTGTAAATATTACAAAATGCTCTAAGTTAATTTGTTTGTTTGGTGCATGTCGGTAACCTCCAATGGTTAAAGATAAGTGAGGGCTATGAGTGTCCTCCCTCTGTAATCTCATCTCTGGGAGATAGGTTGTAAGGAAAGCAAGTCTTAGACTGAATTTGGTAACACATGCCAACATTTATTAGCAAGCAACCATGAAAACAATCATACAAACTGTTCTGCATGCTCAACAAAGTCCCAGCCCTATGTCCCTTTTGGTGCTTTGACAACAAGCACTTTGCATAAAAGTTTAATTAGGAACAGATGTCCTAGTGGAAAGGGTGAGCTAATATTCCATTTGATTCAGGTAACAGAAACCCTCCAAAGATCTCAGGATGCGAGATAGATGGCACTCTCAAATCAGAGTAGAGGTGGCTCAAGCCCACTCAGGACCAGTAGATTCTTAGGTCCTACTTGAGCAAGGCTGAGGTGGCTAAATCGTATTTCTAGTCTATTGACATGTCTTGAACACTACCCATTTTATCAGTAAAAAATCATCTATAATTTAATTCATACTGATTTATAAATGCTTTAGAGCTGACTCTAGAGTTGTGGGTTTTGGGATCTAGTTAGAACAATAGTCTTTAATCCCAGTTGCATGTTAGAATCACTTGGAGAGAGTTTTTAAATCTCCACATCCAGACAACACCCAGACCAAACATATCAGAATTTCTGGGGGAGGGGGAGTGAGATTCAGTCATCAGTGTTTTTCAAACCTCCTTCGGTAATTCCAATTTATAGACGACATTGAGAACCACTAGATTAGAACCTTTCCATCTAGCCTAATTGCAGCACATATTCCCAAATAGGGGTTTTAAATGTTATTTAATCACCTTTGCAGGATAGATAATATACATTATATATCACATTGCCAGTGATTAAATATTTTTAAGTAAATTATAACAATACAACAGTATAAAACTCATCCCATTTCCTCAATGATAGCAGAAACAACAGAACTGGAGATACCAACCAGAGCTGCAATAACAGCTGTGATAACCCTCTGGAAGAGAACTTGGCCATTTCTGAGTAATGGATGTATTTAAATATAGAGGATGAAGACTTTGCATTAAAAAATCTGATCTTTAAGCAGTTCCAATGGAGAAGTGTCTGTGAATAGTAATATGTGTCCTTAATTGAAGGAAGTGACTATTCTCAGCCAGTTCATGTTACAGCCAGAGCAGCAAGGTACAAATAGAAAAGAATAAGCCCAGACCTCAAAGCCCTATAAATATTCCTCTTCTGACTTCCCCGTCAGAGACACTGCTAAGATTGTTCAAGGTGGTGTTCACTCTTACTGTAGTAATTTCTAATAAATTTACTTTGTCTTTATCAACAGGTTGCCTAAAGATATTTTGATGAGTTCAACAGCAACATCATAAAGAATACCTCATCAAGACTAATTCCTGTTTTGGGATGCTGTACAATACATGACCCCAATAAATGTATACTGATTATGTTTAAGTAGAAACAAATTTACCAATATAACATTCCAATCAAATATAACAAAATATTTTGTACCATCCCATTTTAATCAAAAACATCCTGAGGGGCCTTGAGGAAAAACAAAAATCCAACCTACCCAAATAGAGCCCCTTCACATGTGTCAGATTATCTAACAGTTATTGGAGATTTATTTTGGGGAGTTATACGCCCAAATGCTATATTCAATCTCAGTGCTTTTTTCCATTATTCCTCTCCATCCAGCATTATCTTCTCATAGTCATCTCTCAAAATGTAGTTTAGATGATATTTCTGTAAAGTCTTTGATGAACCCTCTCAACCTCTATTTATAATTAATTACTTCCTCTGTTCAGCTACCTCTTTTGCATTTATCATATAGTATTTGTTTCCATTTCTTTCTCCACCCACAACACTTTAATCTACTCATGTATATATCCTTGTTTCTTGCAGAAGCCCCCAGACTTTTTGACACAGGGACAGGTTTCATGGAAGACAATTTTTCCACAGACAGAGGATTCAGGGTGGAGAGGGTGCACACTCAGATGGTGACGTGAGTGACGGGGAACGGCTGTAAATACAGATGAAGCTTCGCTCCCTCGCCTGCCACTCACCCCCTGCTGTGCAGCCCAGTTCCTAACAGCCCACAGACCAGTTAGGGGACCACAGTCTTAGGGGCTTATAATATCAGGGCCTAAATGTTTAAAAATGTAAATGTTTATTGAATTATTTAACCACGTCTTTTTGGTCCTGTGATTATTTTATTTAATTGCAAACACTGCTTATAAACCTTTACTAAATAATGACACCTCAGTAGTTCATTACTTTCCCATGAGAAAAAGATCCACTACAATGGAGACACATGGTTTTCCATTTGGAACAGAAGTTCCAGCTGCTAGAACAAGAGCAAAAAAACAGAATCTAGAAAGGTGCCAAAAGCAAAAGTCAACTATTTGCAGACCATTCTGGTGAATAAGAATTTTGTAGAGATTTTGTAGCTTTTGCATGCTTTTCAGGGAAATCTGATGTGCTTAGTGTACTATTCTAGAATAATTTTTTGGTATATTTCAACATTTTCATTTCAGGAAAAAAATAATAATTGCTATATGAGTATAAGATTCTATCAGGTTCAAAAGAGCAGGATGTGTGTGTGTGTGTGTGTGTGTGTGTTTTATTGCAGAAAAGAAAATTTGAATTCCCTTAAATCACTTTCCATATTATTATTGTTCCTGCAGTTTTCAGGGATATATTCTAGCCATTTTATTCCTTATCTTAAAAATAGGGAACATATTTTTTCATGCTTCACTGAAAGAACTTGTTTTCTCTATTTTAAGGGGTCTGAGAAGTTAAACGACATATTCAGGTCACTTAAAAAAAAAATAAATGTCAAGATTGACAGAAGTAAAGATTTACCTAGGAAGCCCTCCTTCACCTGCAATCAATGAGTGGTTGCATGGCATAGAAGCAAGGCATTAGCTTTAGTGTACAAAATCCTGAGGTTGAATTAGAAACTCAGTACTTAACTACACAGCAATGGGCCATTATTTCATGTCTCTGGGCCTCAGTTTCTTCTTTTGTTAAATTGAGATAATTATACCTTTTTACAGAATTTTCTTGAGTAATAGGAAAACGTTTACACTAGGCAATAAAAATATTTTTGTTGAATTGGCAATTTATTCATAGCAACTCTGAATCAATTAAGTCAATAAGACAATTTCACCTATCTGGATTGTCACTACTATATATGGAATCTATTGACCTACTCAGTTCTATGGATTCAAAGAGTAACTTTTTATGGACACAATTTAGGTAAGGTAAGATTTGCCAGGATGCTGCAGCCAATAAACCACCCCTAGCATGAGACCACAGTAGTGCTTCGATATCCACAAGTGGTCCAGATCTCTGTTTTATGTCTCTCCTGAAAGAAGACAGAGTGCTGTTCTCTATCGGGCTCTCCAGATGAAGTGGGCAGAAATGTCAGCCCTGTGACCTTAATGAGTATCACATGAACAAGTCCCCTACCTACTACTTTGGAAATGTCACCAAATGAAATATTGAATTTAGAAAGGTCATAAATCTGAGTGAATGATGGTATAGCCATTGCCTGGCACACAATTGAGAACATGACCTTTGCTGCCAGAAAATAAAACAGGGATGCGGTAAGTTTGGCAACTGCATCACGTAGTAATCACTCATCACATGTTGAGACACCTGCTTTAACTTGAAAATTGGTTCCTCTCTCAAGCAGAACCAAACAAAACCACACAAAGCCCACAGAAAGAATGCCTGGCATACCCAACAGGTACTTGTTTTCCTGTTGTTAGGCAGTTGGAAGTTCAGCCAAAGCTTAAAATGCAAACTCAGTCACTCACACTTAACACATTTTCTGTTACCGTAAGTATAGTTGATAAACAGTTAAAAACTCCCAGAGATAATACTTCCAGAACTCCCTTCTGTTTCAAGCTTGTTACCCATGGAACTATGCCAAGGAAAACAAACACTAAGAACTTCAGGACAACTTCTGTGGGGCTGTATCCTCCTGTTCACATGATTAAACACTCACCTAATTGCCATTTGGCTGCACGAGGTCTTTCTAAAACTTAGCTGCTCACTCCATTGTACCGTACATGTGGCATTACAGCAAATATCATCTACTCTGACTAGCTATCTCACTGGACAATAATCAATGATATGAATTTCAACCCTCACCCTAGGCTAGGAGCTCTTGGAGCATTAGTAATAAGTAGTACTTGAATCATTATTGTGTCACTGATGCTTAAAACAGGACTTGTCCCTAACAGATCTTCAGTAAATATTTGTTGACTATATCAGGAGTGCCTTGGTTATCATACCTTATTTCCTATCAGCCCCATAGCATTTTTTGTAATACTGTTCCTGCCTTCACATCTCCACTGTATCTAATAATATCTAGCTTCTTGAATATCTGGCAGCAAAGGTTAGCCCTCTGAATTAACCAAGCTCTTCAAGCTACTTATCACTCATTTACTTTCATCAAGCTCCCAATCTCAGTTTTAACAAATAGCCAGCATTTACCATTGATTGCATGAAAACACCATGTAACATGCATTTATGCAAGTTTGAAAAGTGTACAATCACTGCCATCTGTAACACTCTTCAATAGAAATACAATGAAAGCCACAGATGAAAGTCACATGTGTCATTTTAAACTTTCTGGTAGCTACATTGAAAAAGTAAAAATAAACAGGTAAAATTAATTCCAATAATACATTTTATTTAGCTACATATATCAAAAATGTTATTTCAACATGTGATAAATATACAAAATTATTCAAGGGATATTTTACATTTTTTTTCTTACCAAGTCTTTGAAATCTGGAATATATTTAGGCTTGCAGTATTTCATCTTGGACTAGCCACATTCCAAGTGCTCCATGGCCACATGTGGCTAGTGGCTACTATACAGGACAAGGAAGATTTATAAAACCACATTTTCACAAAAGAGAGAGAGGTGTACGTAAAACCCTAACACAAAATAAACTAGAATGAGTGTGATAGTAAGTTAAAACAATAAAACATGGGTGCCAAGGGAGACCCCAATTCTAAGAGGGATAGAAGTTGGCTCCCTTGGACTTACTCTCTCTTCTCTTTCCTAAGCCAAGTGTCCTCCCACCTTACCAGTCACTCCCTCCTTCATCCAATGACTGTGCAACTATGTGTCTGGGCTAGCAGTTCGGTATTTTACGGAACTAGACACATAAAGGAAGGATACATTCACATGAAGATGAGGATAGGTGTAAACAAATGTGATTCTGTGCCGCTTACATAAACACAATGTTTAGAATAGAGAGAGAGACACAAACAAAGTAAAAATAAAGGGCTGTGATTGGCAGATTATACAATGGTGTACTCTGTTGCTAGTTGAGTACTAAAATGTGAGGACAGGCAATGAGTTTAAGATGTGAACCTAGTCAAAAGGGAAGCCAACCTATTCTGCTTTTCTTCCCTGGAGGAAAAACAATTAGTAAAAATTAGTGATGGTGTTTTCACAGCACGTGTTATACAAGGCTCTCTTTGTTCTTTGTTAGCAGGACTGGGTATGATCTTTGAATGTGAATTTGGTCATAAGTCACAAAGACTTATGAAAATATTCCCCGTGCTTGACAGAGGTTTTCCTGATGTTACTGTTTTCTATCTGGCACAGACTAGGGTGAAGAAATGCAAAGAAAATAACGAGAGCACCTGCCTAAGGATCAGATGTAAATTAAATGACAGGGATTGGAAAAACTGCATCAAAACAACTCAAAATATAGGTAATTACAAATGTTGAGGACTTATCTGATAGCTATAGCCAGGGAAGCATTCATTCACAAAGCAAGCGACCAGGAAGCTGTGTTTTGGAGATTGGGGATTTGATTTGGTTGAGAAGAAGGGAAAGTGATCAAGAAGAAGGAAGACTCAGGAATAAAACATAATTTACCTTGAGCAGACTTAAGAGAGAATGGAAAATAAAACAAGTGGCTTTATAAAAAACTGATCAACACAAAGCAAATAAATGGCAGTGATGGAGACAGGAAGTAGAGGTGAACAACCCGGACTCTGAGTCTTAACAGACTCATCCTAGATGCACTGGCCACTAGCTAGTTCTGTAGCCTCTTCAAGCCTCGATACTCTCATCTGAAACGTGTGACTCCAAATAGCACCCACTCAGTGAAGATTAAATGAGACAATATATAAAAAGCCCAAAGCCTGGTACATAATAAAATATTCAATGCATGTTAGTCACATTTGTTGGACAGTGTCTTTTGGGGGCACAAAGTTTGGAGATTGATAACAAAGGCAATTGGGTACTGTTGGAAAGTATCTAAATTATCTTTAATGGAAAAAAAAAAGTCTTATTTTTATTGCCATTTGTCGACAAAAGAGAATATAAATGAGGAGTCTAACTTAGAAAGTGGTGATAGTCTAAGTGGAAGGTTGTTAGAACTTGGGCCAAAGTTATGCCTAAATAAAAAGAAAGTGGTGGAGACAAGGCATATTTTTCATAAACAATCTAAGAATTTATGATGAACAAGATACGAGAAGAACCAAGAGAAAAGCATAGCCCTAGTTTAGCACGAAACACTCACTGCTTGTGTCACTTTTGGAAGATTGCTTGACCTCTCCAAGCTTCAGGTTCCTCATCTTTAAAATGGAAATAACATTAATACCAACTTCAAAGGGATATCATGAGGATTAAGCAAGTTATTTGTCAAGCACTTAGCATAGTGACTGGCACATGGTAAGTGCTATATAAGTATGTGTTCAGTGAAGCTGAAAACGCAATGTTAACTGAATCTTTAAGCATGGATTTTTTTACTCTCCCAGACATTGTGTTTTTCAGTCCATACAACAACACTGTGAGTTAGTGCGACTCCCATTTTAGGAATGAGGAGAGAGTCTGGGAGACCTAGTCAGGGTCACCAGGCGGGAGGTGTGAAGAGCCAGGAGCTCATCCAGGCCTCTGCCACCCAGGCCCTGACTCTTGCCTCTCCCACGCGTACCTCCAATGCCTGATCCTGAAAACACAGCGATGTCATGATGATACTGAGAAGTTGGGAAGGGCTGGTGGGTACACCAATTTGTCATTAGGATTCTTGTTACTTAGACTTTTACAATCTACATGTCAGAGGATCATTAGAAGTGTGGAAATAAATGAAGACCAACCAAACGAGAAGAACCAGAGGCTATTTATTCAGAGCTTGCTATACTAAGGGAGTCAGCCTCCATCATTTGAATTTGGCAGAGACTCAAAGGCAGGCAGAGGGGTGGGCAAGCTTTAGAGTGGGAAAAAGGGAAAGTTTCAGGTATGTCCTGTTTGGAATCTGTTGGCCTGAGGAAGCTTAGATGGGCTAACTATTAATATTAATAGAAGCAGGGCATCCTATGTGATTGGTTAGGAAGTGCATACTGGCTTTTCCCTGTTGGTCCTGAAGGAAAAAAAAATCAGGGAAGCTGTCTATTATTAATCAAGTCCTGGCTGTTTGAGGCTGATTTTTACAAGAGTTATTGGTTGGCTTCCAGGACCACTTGCTAGAGATGATGGTCTTACTTCCTACATGTCTGATCTGTAGATAGTAGGTTGTCTACCTACTATATATAGACAATAGATTGATTTCCTGGTCTGATTGTGGCAGATTGTGGATCAGAGTTCTCTTTTTAAATATGGTCTGGCCATTGCCAAGTTATATATTCAATCTCTCAGAAGTCATCTAGTTAAAACCCCAGCCCAAATATTTAATTCCGAATCATTGTTCAGCATAATAGAAAACTCCACCCTACAAGATGGCCTATTGCATTCTGAGACAACTCAGTGTTTCCATTTTTTATTAACATTAAGGTTTAGGTTGGGCTTGAAGAAGATGGATGACCAGGGACACTGGCTACCAGATCATCTCAGAAAGAAAGAAATGTTTTAAATGGAAAAGAAGAAAAACATAGATCGGGTATAATTCTGAGGAAAAAGTGCCAGAACCTACCAGAAATTCTACAGGAAGAAGTTGCAGAGAACAAGAAGGAGTAAGATATCAGCAGAGGTCAACCTCTGAGAGGCTTGGAGCCTGGCAAAAAGAGTAGGTGGTGGGACTTTTTTCTCCTTCCCTCACACCTCTGGAAGTCAGCAGGCTGCCAAACTGCTGGAGAGCCTTTCTACCCTCATGAGCCCAAGGGCTGCTGCCACCAGTAAGCGGGAAGCTTCTTGAAGACAAAGCAGCAGGCTGCCAGCCGCCTTGGGGTCACTTCCCAACACCACGGACCCAAGCTGAGATGACAGGTGGCATATTGTGTTTCCACCCACTGTGCACCTTTGTCCTTCCCAGGGAGCTTCAGCCCCTTGGTTTCTGTCTTGCTGTTTCCCACAAAAACACTT
>CAUYMX010031152.1:0-10472 GCA_963573855.1 Lepilemur septentrionalis
TAGCTGGGACTACAGACATGCGCCACCATGCCCGGCTAATTTTTTCTATATATATTTAGTTGGCCAATTAATTTCTTTCTATTATTAGTAGAGATGGGGTCTCGCTCTTGCTCAGGCTGGTTTCGAACTCCTGACCTTGAGCTATCCACCCGCCTCGGCCTCCCAGAGTGCTAGGATTACAGGCGTGAGCCACCACGCCCGGCCTTTTTTGGTGGTTTTGAAGCTGCTGCTACCCTGGTCCAACACACCCCTGGACCACTTCAATTTTCCACCTTTGCCTGCCCATCCCTCACCCCACGAACAGCCCACTGTTCACACAGCAGTGATCTTTTAAAATTGTGTATCATGTTTAAAACCTCCAATGGCTTCCTATAACAGAATAAAATGCAAACACCCTCCATGGTTTAGAAAGCCTTGCTGAGCTGGCCCCTGCTTACCCGTCCAAACCATCTCCCTCTACCCTCCTTCTGTTCCCATTGCTTCCAAAGACCAAATTAGCACTCTGTTCTGAGAATACAACAAAATCTTTCCCGACTTGGGGCTCCTTCTGCATAGAACATTCCCAGCCATGTTCTTCACATACCTGGCTGGTTATTATTTATGTCTCCGTTCAAATATCTCCTGCTCAAAGAGGACACCCTGCCCTCCCTGACTAAAGCAGTTCTGCCTTCCCTCAGCCATCAGTTTAATTTTATCATTATTTTATCCTCTGCTGAAGCAGTCTTGAATATTTCTTTGCTTGTTTGTCTCCCATCTTGTTGCTAGAATGGAGGGACTTTTATGTATTACATAAAAAACTTAGATGTCTTTTTCATCTCTTTATCTACAGTGTATAGAGTGTGGGAGCTCACTAAATTTAATAGGATGAATGAATAAATTCACATCCCTGCATTTTTGTAGATGATGTAGTTAAAACCCCAAAAGGTCAGAGTGACATTAGGCTGGTATATAGGTTTTCAGTTAGCTAACTGAAGGAATTATTTTATCAGTCATTTATTTTCATTTCTTAAATCACTCAGCTAATAAATACTTATTTCTTTATTGTACTCTATAATCTGATTTTGCATCAAGATTTTATCCAATTATTTTCTCTATATATGACAATATGTATTATATAAAAACATAAATTAGAATAATCTCAAAGATTATCAAATTTACTGTCTCATTGGATCCTAAGAACACAGAAAGCAGTAAAAGGTTTCTTTTTCCCTAAAAGACTATCTAATGTACTGCTTAAAAATATTAAATTATATATTCATAGATATTTAGAGAAATATCCTTTGGGAAAATATAAACTAAATTCGAAACTACAAACATGGATAACTGGAATGAATTTATATATCCAGAGGTTATCTCACTGAAATTAAAGATGTGCTTTTAGGGGCAAATGAAATTGAAGGCATGTACAGACATAGGAAGAACAAAATAAACTACAGAGCTCTGAAAGTCTATGTTCATTTGAACCATACTATTTTTAATCTACCCCAACAGGTAACTCAATGGAATCATCTAGAACTCTGCAGTGTGGAAATGGTATAGGAAAGAAGGATGAGGTATTAAGGACAACCATACACAGTCTTTTGGAAGGACACGATCTTTTCTCTGAAAAAAAATTAAGTGCATTTATTATAATTTAGGCATTGTGCTAATTATTTTATATGCATTATCATCTCATTTAACACTTATAACGTCTCTGTGTGGACTCTTTTCACCCTACTTTAGATGAGAAAATGGAAACAGAGTGGTACCTTGATCTATATATGGTCAGAGAGAAGTAAATGATGGATACTAGACTCAACCCTAGCCCAGCCTGAAAGCCTATTAAACACATTGAAAATGCTATCCTGTTGACCTTATCACATTTAAATGGGTCACCACTGTTTTCCCATATTTAGATGTACAATGTTAGGAGCCAGAAAATAATGTGTCCTTTTTAGAAGTTATTTCTTTTGTTACTACCTCAACTCTAAATGGTTTGTTTTTAAACTGAGCTCCTTTTTTTTACAGGTTAAAACCTTGAAAGATTGTTGAAAAAATTATGATATCTCTATACTTCAAACATTTTGAAACAAATAAAATGAATTAGTTCTGTTTTATGGGTTGTTCTGGAAGGACCCCCGTGGTAGACTGTTTGGTGAATGCAGCAATGTGCAGGGTTATATGATCCCATTTGGCATGTTAATGTGCACAAGAGTATAGAAAGATGTGGTCTATATTCTTAACAATAGTTACATGGTTGGGTGGAGAAAGCTATTGTTAATTTCATCTTTATACCTCTGTGTGTATGATCTGTTACAATAAGCATAGGTTACTTTTCTAATTAATGATGATTACAGAGTAAATTTTTTCCAAATTACTTACTTCTAAATATAATATAATCTTCCTATGTGTTTAAGTAGTTTTATCAGATGATTTTTTCTAATCTTCACCCTATTTTTACTCTTCTTTCAACCAAAGCACCATATTTTTTATTTGTTTTACACACTAAGCTTCCAGTTAAGAGTTCCACTGAGCAAAAGATTCTTCAGCAGAAATAAATTTGAAAATCATTGTTTCATGTCACCTGACTCAGCGACATGCCTATTAGTCTGTTGGTAAAACCAGCTATTGGCTATTAGGCTTTCTATAAATGTATATGCACATTCATGACGCTATGTATTACTAATCTAAGTATTTTCATATTAATGAGAAGTTTCAGATTGCTTTTTATTATAATAGCCATACATATACAATTTGAGATTAAATATGAACTAAGCTTGATTTACTTAATTTGAATGATTGTTCTATTGATGGCATAGAGAGAATAGTAATTTGTAGTCCATGGTTTTGGTAATGAAATCACCAGATTACATAGAATACATTCATTTGGTGTTAACGCACCTTGAAAGGAAACTTCTAGGCAACGAGTTAAAATATTATCCCATGGTTTAAATGGGCTCTAATGTAGCTGAAAATTGGACAGAGTTGAATGTCTTAATCACACCTGAACTATCATTTAGTTAGGAAGGTCTACTGAACAGGTATATCATTTTCCCTCCAGTCTATTTCAGAATAACCAGGAGATGGCTTAGATCATTCTTCCATTAAAACCCTAAAACCAATCCCACAAAGATATGGGAGGATGATTATTATTTTTACTACAACTACAATGTTACATTAATCAACTGAATGCATTCTACTATTTCAAATTTGGGCTAAATATGTAACAGCCCCTGTGGTTAGCATCATTTGGAGTAAATTAAATTTGATTCAACAAACTTTTATTGATTACTCTCTAGAACTCAATGCACCATAAAGATGTATAGAGCATAATTTCAGCTCTCTAGGAATTTATAATTTAATGAGAAAGATACACCCAGAACTAACTTTGATATAAAGCACAATATAATAAGGATTCTGTGTAATACCAGTAAGAATATGAAGCACAGGTAGGGACTGCTTACACCTTATTCTAGTTTGGGCAGGGGGAAGGCTTCTAGGAAGAAGTAAACTTCAGCTGAGGTTTAAAGGTAAAATAGGATTTGGCCAATAACGTGAGGACTTGGGGGTGGGGCACAGTGCCATGTAAGAAGGACAGCAGTATGTGCTGATGGACAGTAAGAAGGAGCACACTTACCTTACAAGGAGTAAAAAGAGATGAGGAAGGAAAGGGAGGTTGGGGCCAGATCAATGATGGCCTTAAATGAACATGATTAAATGTATGCTTTAAATCATCCTGAAGTCTGTTCACAAGTAAGGAAGAGGAAGATATTGCTTCTGGTGGAGGTCTCCCCCTTTTGTGATTATAAAAATTACCACCCTTGTTTTTTATTTAACTTAAATAAGACAGGATTTCTTAAGATCTATAACTTGAAACAGACATTTTATTATATTAGGTTATGTGGTCAGTTTTGGGAGGAGAGTGGTCAATCATTCTTTTAGTGAAATCAAGGAAAATATTGATGGGTTAAGCTATCTGGTTAGAGAAATTGGGAGGTAGCATAAAAATATTGTCCTGGTACAGAGGTGAGACTGGGGAGGGACTTATAAAAGGGAGAGGCCCGGAAGAGCACTACTGGATAATCTATCAGCACCACCTGTAGAGTGTCGATATCTCCAGTCTCCAAGTCCCAAGAACTGACTTCTCTGAACGCAAGATTAACATACTAATTAATATATGTCCTTTGAACTACTCTAATCATCCGAATATACCTCTGTTCTGTTCAGAGGAAACTCTCTAGCTCTTAGTTCACTGGCAGAAGAGAAATAATTCACGATCCCAAATGTCAACACCTCTTCCCGTGAGCCTTTCTGCTCGCTCAGCCTAAGAGCTCCATCCACCCCTCTAGATCGAAGGACAAGAAAAGGAAACCCACAGATTCTTACATGTAAGAATCGTCACCCATCAACACAGGTTTTAAGTGCTATTAAAACCTACCATTCTAACACCGTTTTCAAAGGCTTGCCGGGTGAGGGGGGCTGGTCCGTCCACAGTTTTGCCATCGTCGTCTGGGCCCCAGCTGGCGCTGTATATGTGCACGTGCTGGGGATTGAAGCTGACCGATTTCGCTTCCACCATGTCTGTGACGTCTCCGTCCAGCATTCGCACTCCTTCAAAACCCAAAGGAGAACTAGCTCATTACAGAGGCTTCACGATGTGACACCCGAATAAACCAGTTGTAGGATTTTGGGGGGAAAGCATAAATTATTACTCAAACACTTAAGTGAGCATATTTTCCCCAGTAAAAGGATAATGCACACTTTGTGGACACTGTCTTGGGAAGAAAGGAAATTACACTGCATGTAAAGAAGCAAAAGCAAAACTTCCTTAAAAATGTTTTTTATCTATTATTTTCTTTTTCCAAGGTTCCAATCCCTGTAATAGCCTCCACGAACTCCCTTCTCCTCAGCTCTCTGTGTGAGTACTTGACAGAGAGACCCTCAAGCAATCCATCTTTCTTAAATTTCTTTTCATTGCATAACTTGTGTTCGTAATTGGTATAAAACATTCTAATGTCTTATAAAATTTGGAAAGCTGCCAAGTTAGGTTGGTCTCATTTCTTCCATATTTAATATTATCCACTAATCTGTAAGATTGATGTGAACTTAATATATTTCTTTTTTGCTAAGTTATTTATAAGTCAAATAATAAATGAGCATGCTCTCTGTGCATGTAACACTTCAAATAGTTCTCGAAGGGTTTAGCAATGTTTAGTCATTAATCTTCATTTAAGTATATTCCCATCAGAAAGATAGGAATTTATTATTAACCTTATTTTACAAAATTAGACACTAAGATATTCAGAAATCAATTATATGCCAAACGCTAGGCTTTCCTTTTTTTTACTTTCATTTTGGAGACTAGCAAAAACAACGACAAAACATCTAATTGTTAAGTAAACATATCTCTCATCTCTCTTTCAGCTTAAACCAAATACCATCTGTGAGACATTGTATTATTTTAAAATTATATCTTTACAGGCCAAATACAGTCCTTAGGAAAACCTTGTTATCCAGTAAGATTTGAAGATTTTATTGGTTATCAATAAATGGAGATTAATAAAACCACAAATCAGGCAGCTTTAGATACCATTTGGATTGAGGTGGGAATACTGGTAGAAAACCAAAATATTCTTGAAAAAACTGTGACTTCTTTGTGCTTTAAAGAAATGTTTAACCTTTAACTACAGAACTTCAAAGAAAAATAGAAATAATGAACAAAAACCCCGACATAGCCAGTATTCAACAACTGTTAACATTCTGCCATATTTTCTAATCTAAAAATACAAATATTAGGGCGAATCACTTTAAATTCCATGTCAGATATGATCCTTTATCCTTTAACTTTTTTTTATAAAAAATATGAAAATAAGTCCCTACTATCACCTAACACCCAGTAAACATCACATTTCTTCCAAGTATCTCTAAAGGCATTGGCATCAACCAAAGACATTGCATTTGGTTGTTGTGTTTCTTAATTGGCTTTTCTTCTGGACTTTTGGATTTTTAAAGGAGATGCATTTTAACAGGTGATGTGAAGAACGAAGGCTGTGAACAAGTTCCATTAAAATTGTGGAATGGAAATTGTACTTAGAAAGCGTGCCAGTGGTTTGTTTTATGGGAGTAAAACACCCAGCACAATGCTCTGCACGTACCAGGTCCTGAGTAGCCACTGGTTTATTATAATTTAATATGAATATTCAAATTTCATCTGCATGTTTTTTAGCAAAGAAAGATGAACTACCATATCTTCTTATTTTCTGATTAAAAGCATAACATGAAACTACTTTATTGGTACAATGAGGTCTGAAATAAACACTATAATTGCCGAAAATAGTCTCACCAGTGTGTCTAAATGCCAACATGAGACTAAGACACATCACCTGAATTTAGTTGCTGTGTGTCATTCAATTTATGTGAAGTCCATGAAAAAAATGCTTGCTAAATCATACCTAGAGGGTACTATTAATTTTCTATTCAAAAATTCACAGAAAAGAATTTCATTCAGTCACGTTTAAAGATAAAAGCCTGCTTCTTTTTCCTCATTTAACTCCAAGCCTTCATGCCTTGGGTCTGGGGGTTAAATTTATAATTCAGAATGTTCTTGTTTTAGAACATTTTTGAGTCATTGCTATACATCCATTTTTTTTTTTTTGTAAGGTGTTGTTAAGCTAGGTCAGTGGTTTTGCTGTGAGTTCACAAGTTCATCCCCTCATTCTTCCAAGGTCAGTAAGAACGCTGGGTTTGTGTTCAGAGGGATGCTGAGGCTCTGGGCTGTGTGTCTGTGGATGTGAGAGACTGTGTCCTGGACCAGCAGAAGGGTCGACTGGGCAGCCCCTGATCAGATTCCCCTGGAAAGAGCAGGGGCCTCCAGAACCCTCATCCTTCTTCAAGGAATGTCATTTTCATCTCCTCCCTCAGCTTCTCCACCTGCATTCCCTTTGACACATAGCAGATGCTCCCTGAGTACAGCTCATTACTGGTCATTCACCCTAAGAACTCAGGGTGAAATTTAGGAACAAAGAGGTCAAATGTACTGTCGACTGACACCCAAGGTAGTTTCAGAAAACCTTTTCTAAGCTCTGTTATATACTCTAAATATTTCATGATACAGGACCTCTATATTTATATTCTTATCCTAGAACGAACTGTCATTTTTATTTTTTAGTTTCAACTCTGCTTACCACTTGGAAACAAATAGTGCATTGGAAACAAGGAGGTCAGCCAGATTCCAGAAGCTTCATTCCTCTTACGACACCTTTTAGGAGACCCCTAGGGAACACCTTCAGGCCAGGCATAATAAAGTCACCAGGCTCTATAAAATCTACTATAATGTTTTCTTCTCATTGTGTGTGGCTGTGGCACCAGGCTGTTGCTTACAAAGATGGTTACAAATGGGAAAGTTAGAGTTTGCTTGTATAAATGCTTGGATTTATACTGCTTTGGCTGGGTGCTTACAGCAAACATATGCGTAGTTGAGTCTGTACATAGGTGTGCACATGTACAGATATCTGAATCATTCATGAAAACCATATCACTGTATTATGGGACTACAAAAGAAGACTTTACCATTTACCATTTTAATTACAATTAAAAGGAACTTTTTGTCAAGCCCAAGCAAAAGAAATAAAAGAAATTTCTGCCTTGAGAAAATTTCAAAAATTCTTCTTTCCACAGAGATATGGCCTGATACTATTAGTTCTTTCTGACCCTGGTACCAATTATATAGTTTTGGTACAAATGTCAAGGCCCGTCTTCACTACTGGATAACCTTTTTCCAAGCCTGTTTAAAAAGAAGTGTTTCCAACACTTTAGGGGTACTGCTTTGGAAGTCTTTAACTATTTTTATTCAAAGTCTTGAACTACGTTTAACATGTATGTTTGTATGGCCATTTTGCTGTCACCAATAGTTGAACACTATTATGGAAAGATATGCCTAATAGTTCATCTTTCATTTTAAAAGAGTTCTGAAAGCCAGTTAGCGAAAGAGCTAACTGGCTCGTTTGTATACCCATGTAAGTTTGTTTAGCGTACCTCCAATCTTGGCGTTGAAAGCAATGCCGACTGTGCAGTGAGAGTTGTTTGCCGCGGCTGCCACTTCTCCAGCGCAGCGGGTCCCATGCCTGCAGGCAGAACACACGCACTTTCTAAAGCAAGACGCTCCATTCTCAGAAACTCCACAGGTCACTGCCACCACTCACGCTTCAAAGTGGTGAAGAAGGTATCCAGCTGTGGCTTTTCTGGAACTTCCTTCCCAAGTAGCACTTTGTCCATGGCAAACTTTGAGCACTTAATTATATTGTTTTGGATTATATTCTGAATATGTTTATTCTTGATATCTTGCTTTCCCAATCAGAAAATCTTCTCGAAGGTTAAAACCAATTGGTGTGTTTTGTATCTCCCAAACTTCTACTGACCCATCTGGGGGCCACCAGCCACATGTGGCTATCAGGCACTTGAAATGTGGGCTGGTGCAACCTCATCTCTCAATTTTTAATTTTAATTACATTTTAAAAACTAATACACAATTCCATTATTAGAAAATTTGAGATGGGTATGAGAATCTGCTTTGTAAACTGCAAATTTAAATACAGATCAAGTATTTCCAAAGAAAATTCATTATCTAAAACAACATGCACTGTAAACACACACTGGGTTTCAAAAATTTTATATGAAAAAATGAGAGGATAAAATATCTCAATTGCTGTTTTATATCATTACATGCTGAAATATTTTATTTAATAAAATATTATCAACATCTGTATCACCACTTTGTTTTCACCTTCTTACTGACTTTTTATAAACGTGGATACTAGCAAACTGAAAATTATTTTCCAAAAGGGATTCCCTGTTATTTCTTGCCACAATAACTTTGTTCCTTGATCAGAAAAGTCTTTTAGCTAAAAAGATTTCTAAGATCATCTTGTTATAAGGATGGCAAAGAAGTTTCAAGTATAAAGTATAATTTACTTAGAAATGGTGGCCTAAAACAGTATGAGAAGAATATTTGCTTAGAAATGTTGACCTAAAACTATATGTTGAGAAGAATTCTAAGGCACATTGGAGCCCAGAGAAAGAACACTAGGACTGATGACTAATGTGTGCCTTGGCTGCAGAAGAGGGATGTGACAGTTATTACAGCGTATTTTATAGCATTGCTGGCTCAGACTATGCTTGTCTACTTGTCATAGGGTTTTTCTGCCCTCTGTGCAACTATAAACAAGTTACTGCTTACAACTGATAGGCACACATGGAAGTTTACATCAAAGAGATGTTACATACTGATTTCTGTTAACTTAGTAATGTCATGCTTATATTTATATATAAATATTAACCTATATGTCATTTTAAGGGTTACTAATATATCGTGTAATTCTTTAAATGGTACATATACAAATATGTGTGTGGTGTGTGTGTGTATATCTTTCTGTATGTATACATACACAGTATAAGCTTTTTAATAAATCTTCTATTTCTGGAACTTTACCCAGTTGTTCACTAATGTTAACAAAGATATTAAGAACAACCTTGAGTATGTATATCATTTTATACCTTGGGACAAACTCCTAGAAGAGAATTACTGGATCAAAGAGTACAGAATATTTTGTCAAATTGTTAATAACACATGAAAGTAATATAACCAAACCTCATAAAAACTGCAAGACTGAAAATATTACAATACAATAAAAGTTACAAAATACCAATGAAAGAAATTGAAGAGGACACAAACAAATGGAAAGACATTCCGTGCTCATGGATTGGAAGAATTAATAATAATTTTCATATTACTCAAAGCGACTTATACCTTCAATGCAATCTCTATCAAAACACCAATGACATTCTTCACAGAAATAGAAAAAACAATCCTAAAATTTGTATGGAACCGCAGAAGACTCCAAATAGCCAAAGCAATCCTAAGCAAAAAGAACAAAGGTGGAGGCATCACACCATCAGACTATATTTTGATAAAATATATCAAAAAGCTATAGTAACCAAAACAGCATTGTACTGGCATAAAAAGAAAGACCAATGGAACAGAATAGAGAACACAGAAATAAATCCATGCATATATAGCCAACTCATTTTTGACAAGGGTGACCAGGGAAAGGGAAGTCTTTTCAATAAGTGGTGCTGGGAAAACTGGATATCCATCTATAGGAGAATGAAACTAGACTCCTATCTCTCACTATATAAAAACTAAATCAAAATGGACTAAAGATTTAAATAATGTAAGACATGACACTATGAAACTACTAGAAGGAAACATTGGAGAGATGCTTCAGGACATTAGTCTAGGCAAAAATATTATAGCTGACACCTCCAGAGCACAGACAACTAAAACAAAAATTTTAAAAAATGGGACTATATTAAACTAAAAATTTTCTGCATAGCAGAAGAAATAATCAACAGAGTAAAGAGACAACCTGTTGAATAGAAGGAAATATTTGCAAACCACTTATCTGACAGGGGACTAATAGCAGAATATACAAAGA
>CAUYMX010031153.1:0-24944 GCA_963573855.1 Lepilemur septentrionalis
AGCTACTCGGGAGGCTGAGGCAGAAGGATCGCTTGAGCCCAGGAGTTTGAGGTTGCTGTGAGCTAAGCTGACGCCACGGCACTCACTCTAGCCCGGGCAACAGAGTGAGACTCTGTCTCAAAAAAAAAAAAAAAAAAAAAAAAGAGGCATTTGCCACAGCCCACAATCACAGCAATAATCATGCAGTGTTCTTGGCCCCCACCCCAGGGTGATTACTTGTTTAATATTCGCTGTGAGTGCTTCTAACAAGCCAGGACACATCTAGACTCATAGTTTCCCTGCATGTCTGTGCTCTGAGGCTCCAACAATATGTGTGATAAAGAGCCCGGGGCTTATTTTCTAAACGACAGCACTGACACCTCTTGTTTCTCTCTTTGTTTTTTTTGTTTTTTTTTTTTTTGTATTTTATTTTTTCTTTTATTTTTTTTATTTTTAAATTTAAAAAATTTTTCTTACGTTGTTTCTCTCTTTGAATTGAATCTGAGACACAGGAAATTAGTATTCTCCAAGGCTTCTCTCTTCCATCTCCCATTTTTCTTTTACAGCAGGGGAAGAATCAGGAGCCCAAGTTTGTGACTATCAGTGGATTGAAAGCCATAGATCCTTCCTTCCTCCCCAGGGCTGAGGAAATGATCTTTTCTGGGCATTCCTCACTCTGCCTTTTTTATTATTTCTCTCCCTTACTTTTAGAGTCTTGTTTTACCTCTTTCTCCATGTTTCTGTCCACCACTCCCTCTGCAAAGATTGCTTTTCCATGACATAAAAGTTGATCTGGAGTCTGTGTGTGAGACATCATTTGGTATTACAATTTCACAGAACCATGGAATCTTAACCTTGGAAAGGGCCTTAGAACTCCACCCTAATCTACAGTGCAGGACTCCCCCATGTCACCTGCCTTGCCAGCATCCTTCGGCCTCATGGGAACACTTTCAGCTTCAGTAAGCTTTGATGGTGTCTCAAGATTTTCTCGAAGCCTTAGAAAATCCTGCCTCAAATTAGGTTGAAAACCAACTCTGCTTAACTTCAAGTCAGTGTCCTCGTTTCTAACTTTTGCAACTGCACGGGGTAAGTCTCTCTTTCTCTATTTTTATCCATGTGACAGCCATTGAGAAATCAGAGCACAGGGATTCTGTTTCCTTTAGTCTAATTTTTTTCACTACACAAATCCAAAGGTTCTTTCCCATTCAACAAACTTTTTATTTATTTGTTTACTTATTTGTTTGTTATGAAAGCCAGCCCATATTGGTCACTTTCTGGTTTTTCTTTCTAGCATCTTCCAGTGTATCCGTCCTTTTAAAAATGTGGCCCCAAGTGATAAATATTAGAGGTGATGGATATGCTAATTACCCTGATTTGATCATTACACATTGTATATACATATAAAAATATCACTCTGTATCCCATAAATATGTACAATTATTGTGTGTCAACTAAAAATAAAAGGGAAAAAAGAAATTGGTCTAAATGGCCTGATACTCTAGTGTGGTTGGTTCAGTCCAGAATAAGCCACACTTCTGTGATTTAGCCTCTGTCCCCTTATAGGCCACTGTTGCTCTCTCTTTTTTATTAATAGAAGCTGCTTTACCTGTTGGCTCACAATGTGGGCAACAGCTGGTCACTCTTTTCCAAGCCTTCCAGGTCTTCCCCATGCTGGGTGTACAGCTTGGTGTGGAAAGGGAAATATAAGACTTCATGTTTATGACCTCTATTAAATTCCTCCTTGTAGGTTTCAAACCAGCCACTGCCTACAATGATTTCTTCATCTGCTGTTTTTGCCCATCTGTAGTCAATGCTGTTCATGCCCTGTGCCATCTCCCCTTAGTCCACCTCTGCATTCGCCTCAGCTGAAGTGGACAGTTCCTGAACACGTGACAGCTTCTTGCCTTAGATGTCTGTATGTCCCAGAGTCTTTGCCTTTGCGCTTTCTCCAATGCTGTGGGAGTTTGCTTAGCCATAAGTTCTGAAAGAGTAGGAGATTTAACACCCCTGAGTCCAACCCTCAGCCAAGAAAGAGGAGGAGTCAGTAGATACATACCCCAGTTTCCATGTCTCTGGGGTGCATTTCCCCGGCGGCTCCCCAGCGAGAATGAGTCCAGGTGCCCCCAGAAGTAATCTGCTTATCAGCACATTATTATTCTTTTCCCTTTCTTATTTCTCCTACTTTCTCACTGTGTTTCCTAGGATCACCTCCCAAATAAACTATCTGCACCCAAGTCCTTTTCTCAGGGTCCCCTTTGGGAGGAACAAAATTAAAGTTCTGTCCTGTACAGCTTTGTTATGTTCTACATATTTATTCTTAATTCTTCTTTCACTTGTAGAACTACACAAAGTCCTACAGCACACCCTCTGAGACGACATTACCCATTAGTGGGTCATGAAATTTGTTTAGTGGGTCATGACCAGCACTGTTTCAAAACTAAAATGGGATAGAATAGCAAATATAGGAGGGCATCACACCTAAAGTATTGTTTTGGAAAACTTATTTTTCAGTCATATATATGTATGTGTATGCTGAGTGACAAGATAAAACTAATTTCTTACTGTGGGCTGTGGTCAAGAAAGTTGAAAAGTTAATGCTTTTTGTGAATGCAATTCATAAATCAGTATTTCTTTAAATAGGTCTTTATGTAAACTAGGTGTACTGGAAGAGACATTTTCTTGAGTAAACCAAGGAAATGAAATTACTTTGGCTCGATTTGTTCTTTTTGAACCATTGCTGATTGTAAATTATCACCATTCTAAAAAATTTTTCCTATTTTTCTGGTTAATAATATGTTCTAAAATAAAGCTTAGGATAGAATGAATATTTTTCATGTCTATAGTTTCCACACTCCATGTTTTGACTGGTTTGAAAATTGTCCATCCTTAATCTTTGACACTTCTTGGTTTCCCTTAATTTTTCAGTGATTATGAAGAACAATTCCACTGTCCACCCTCAATATTCTTTCAGGCCCTGGGATGTAGTTTTCCTGGATGTGGATATTTGAGCTCAGGTAAAACAGCCAGCTGGGGTCTCATTGCTTTGGAGTTTCAAGCCCCTCTTCCTCATCTGTGGCTTTTTCCAGTATAGAATATTAGAGCAAGAATGATTTTAGATGGACTTTAAGGAATAACTTTTGACTGTCCTAAAGGTAAAATATTGAGAGTAGGCTGGGATGGCTATGTCTCCAAACTTTGAGTTTCCATTGAGACACTCTCAGTCCTTGAGGCTAGTGCCTGCATCAGATTATTTTCTAAGAGCATTTCCAGATCTAAGACTCTAATTTTATTTGGCAAAGCATGCCTTTTAGTTGGAGGTTCAAATGGTCCTTCTTAAGAACTTCTAAGATAAACAAGTTCTTACAATTGGAAACAAATGAGAAACAAATCTAACAAACAGACTCTGCATCAAAGACACTTTAATTGCTCTGGCTTAAAATTTTTTTTAACTTAAACATTGAGTAGAACAAAAGAGTATTTATATAATATAGATTAGATAAAAAAAAATACAACACACACCTCAACTTAGCAGCCAGTTTAATATGAACATTACCTTGGAAAAAAAAAACATAAATGTTATCTTGTAGTCCTTGCTACTACTCCTGCCCAGATTCTATCCCTTTCTCCATCTCCTCAGAGGTAACCAAATATTCTAAATTTTGTGTTTACTATTGCTATGATTTTCTTTATAGTATTTCTTAATGTTTGTATCTCTAACAACATATTATTTACTTTTGCATGCTTTTGACCTTTGCATAAATGGATGCACACTGAATGTATTCTACAGCTTGCTTCTTTTCTTCTTTTCCCCCCTCAGGGAGAACAAACTGATTTCATAAGTTTATTAGGCTTACTTTTAAAAAATAAATGAATGCCATTGTGTTTATCATGGAGAATAAAAATTCTCTTCAAACTGACATTTAATTGAAAAAGAACAAACTGATTTATTTCCATCGTGTTGTTATCAAAAAAAAAAAAAAAAAAAAGATGGCCGGCGCGGTGGCTCACGCCTGTAATCCTAGCACTCTGGGAGGCCCAGCGGGAGGATCACTTAAGCTCAGGAGTTCCAGACCAGCCTGAACAAGAACAAGACCCCTTCTCTACTAAAAATAGAAAAAATTAGCCGGGCATGGTGGCCCCTGCCTGTAGTCCCAGCTACTCGGGAGGCTGAGGCAGGAGGATCGCTTGAGCCCAGGAGTTTGAGGTTGCAGTGAGCTAGGCTGACGCCACGGCCCTCTAGCCGGGGCAACAGAGTGAGACTGTCTCAAAAAAAGAGAAAAGAAAAGAAAAGAAACCTTGCAGGTTGCTTGCTTTTTGGCTTTTTTTCACTCGACTTTAGATTCTTGAGATTTGTTCATGTTGTTGCATGTGGGCATGGTTTGTTTATTCACATTACTGGACAAGATCCCTTTGTATGAATATGCTATAGTTTATGTGTGCTACTTTTGATGTGTATTTGGGTTGTTGCTAGTTTTATGTTCTTACAAACAATGCTGTTGGGAAGGTTCTCGTCTATCTCCCTGGAACAATGTGCAGGAATTTCTCTACGATAAATAATTAGGAGTGGAACTGCTGGATCATATGCATGCATATCTTTGACTTTGCTCAATAATACCAACTTGTTTACCAAAGAACTTATATCAATTTAAACTTCTACCATCCCGCCCGGTGAAAGCCCCACGCGGGACGCCCTCCGCCCCCCTCCACGCCCCTCCTCCCCCCTCCTCCCCCCTCGTCCCCCTCCGCCCCTGCCCCCCTCCGCCCCTCGCCCCCTCCGCCCCCCTCCGGCCGCCTCGCCCTCCTCCCCCCTCCTCCGCCCTCCTCCCCCTCCGCCCCTCGCCCCCTCCTCCCCCTCCGCCCCTCGCCCCCCTCTGCCCCCCTCCGTCCCTCCGCCTCCCTGAGGCCTGAGGCTTCCTCCGCGGGCCGCGCCGGGCTGCCCCGCACTGCGCATGAGCGGGAGTCCGGCAATCCCGTGAGAGGAGCCGCCGCGGCCGTTGCTGCGTGAGCAGGAGCCCGGGAAGCCTGTGAGAGGAGTCGCCGCCACCGCCGCCGCCATCTATTCGCTGAGGAGCCTGAGGAGGAGGGGAGACGCCCGGAGGACGCCAACATGTACAAGTTGAAATCATCGCAGAAGGAAAAAGTTCGTGAGTTTATGATCGTCACACAAACTAGTGAAAAAACAGCAATAAGTTGTCTGTCTCAAAATGATTGGAAGTTAGATGTTGCGACAGATAATTTTTTCCAAAATCCTGAACTTTATATACGAGAGAGTGTAAAAGGCTCGTTAGACAGGAAGAAGTTAGAACAACTATACAATAGATACAAAGATCCTGAAGATGAAAATAAAATTGGAATAGATGGTATACAACAATTCTGTGATGATCTGGCACTCGATCCAGCCAGCATTAGTGTGTTGATCATTGCGTGGAAATTCCGAGCGGCAACCCAGTGTGAGTTCTCCACACAGGAGTTCATGAATGGCATGACAGAATTAGGATGTGACAGCATAGAAAAACTAAAGGCCCAGATACCCAAGATGGAGCAAGAATTGAATGAACCAGGGCGATTTAAGGACTTTTACCAGTTTACTTTTAATTTTGCAAAGAATCCAGGGCAGAAACGGTTAGATCTAGAAATGGCCATTGCCTACTGGAATTTAGTGCTTAACGGAAGATTTAAATTCTTAGATTTATGGAATACATTTTTGTTAGAGCATCATAAAGCATCAATACCGAAAGATATTTGGAATCTTCTTTTAGAATTCAGTATGACGATTGCAGATGACATGTCTAATTATGATGAAGAAGGAGCATGGCCTGTTCTTATTGATGACTTTGTGGAATTTGCACGCCCTCTAATTGCTGGGACAAAAAGTACAACAGTGTAGCACTAAAGGAACCTTCTAGAATGTAAACAGTCTGTACAATAAATACAACAGAAAATTGTACAGTCAATTTCTGCTGGCTGGACTGAACTGAAGATCAAGCCTCACAATTCACACTGAGGGTTGAGACAAAACTTTAATCTTGGACCATATCATATTTCATTCTTCTAATGGTGGTCTGGGTGTCTTCTAGTCTGGGCCGCTCTAAACATTTATAATTCCAGCATTGTGGATTTCATCTTATATCTGTGGACCATCCTAGTTTATTTTCCCATAAGTCTTAGAAGCTTTATGGTGATTATTTTGAGGTTTCCAGTTTTGCATAAAGCACAATGTTGTGTTCATCAGAAAACAAATTGACATAAGGATTAAACATGTGAACATCACAAACGATTTATAAAAACTTAAGTATATGCTTTGGGCTAGTTGCAAAGACTATGCTGATAGCACTTCCAACGAGAGTGATACATTTAAGTGTACTGGATCTGGACTGGTGTTTTAGTTTGGCGGGATTGTTTTGTTTTCTTGGCAAATCACATGTATTGTTGATGTGAGTAGAGTATCTGATGAAAAAAAAATGTCAAAATAACCAACGTGAAAGAATGTTAGAGTAACTTGGTGCGTACCTGAAAAAATGTATGTGTTTCAGACTTTCAATTTCAAAAAGGTTTCACAGAACTAGTCTGTACTTACCCATATTTGTATATAGTTGTCTGATAAGAAGATTTTGTTTAGAAAATATCTGCATAATGTTAGATTCTACTCCTGTCTACATTATACACTACATAATTGGATTTCATTATGCTTTTGAAATGCTTTTTGCCTGTTGAATAAGTTAAACCATTTTATTTGTTTTGAATGTTTTGATTGCTACACAGTACAATAAATATTCTAAATTCAGCCATGAGGGTTTTTGTTTTTTTCGGTCATCGTACTATGGAAAACAATGAAATTCTCTTAATTTATAAGAAGATAGTAGGAATTAAATTTTGAAAATCGTTGTGATGAGCCATGTAGTTCAATCTTTATAATATAGGTAGTGCTCTTCCAGACAAATAGTCCATTTTTGATGACTTCTTATTTTGTTGAAATTGCTTTAATTGCTAATCACTGTGGTTGCCAAATATTTACTTCAGGAGCAAAGATTTTCAAACAAGCGTACACTTGATGCAAAATACTAATATGGCTTCTATTTTTGTAAATTATTTAGTCTCTTTACTGTTTTTGTTTCACTCAAATTAGCTCAGTTTCCTCATCAAAGCAGAATGCAATCTTGTATTTTTTTCATTACAAGACCCATGAAGTAGTTTCATGCTGAAAATGCTCATTTCACTATTTACTTACTGACATGTGAAGAAGGGTTTATTGCTTTCTTAAACATTTCTGTAAGGCAGGTCAAAAATGTAATGCTTCATATGTTGGATGACTGTGGTCCTTAATAGGAATAGATTTTGCTGGTATATCCAGGTTTCTCTCTATATATAAAACATTATATATATATATATATATATATATATATATATATATATATGCTGTTTTGTTTCTTATCTTGAAGATTTTGAGTTATGGTATTGTTTTCAGATTGAATTAATTCAAGTATGCTGTGTTTTTTTTGAGACAGAGTCTCACTGTGTTGCCCCGGGCTAGAGTACCATGGCGTCAGCTTAGCTCACAGCAACCTCAAATTCCTGGACTCAAGCAATCCTTCTGCCTCAGCCTCCCAAGTAGCTGGGACTACAGGCATGCGCCACCATGCCCGGCTAAGTTTTTCTATATATTTCTAGTTGGCCAATTAATTTCTTTCTATTTTTAGTAGAGACAGGGTCTCGCTCTTGCTCAGGCTGGTTTCGAACTCCTGACCTTGTGCGATCCTCCTGCCTCGGCCTCCCAGAGTGCTAGGATTACAGGCGCGAGCCACCAAGTATGCTGTGTTTTGAAATGAAATCTCATTAGCTTTTTTTTCCCAATATAAATTATTTCCTGTAAAAGTCTGATATTGTTTCTTGGCCTAGTGCCTTGGGTTTTACAGATTTTTCCTTTTAAATGCAGAATCTTTTCAACAACAACAACAAAAATAACTTCTACCATCAATGTGTATTTCTGTGGCTCAACATCCTTGTCAACATTTGATCTTGTTAGATTTTTAAACTTTTTCCAAACTAAAGGGTGTGAAATGGTATCATTGGGATTTCAATTATTATTAATGAGATTTTAGCAATAATAATATAGTTATGAATTGTCAGAGAAAGTTTTTTCCATCTTCCACTTAGTACCAGGTTATAAAACAAGAACTTTTCTGTGTAGTCCTCATACATGGGGTGGATCTGTTTTTAGTTTACTCTTTACACTGAGAGTATAGGCTGTTGGTGTATCAGCTTTATGTGGAGGATGAAGGGAGGTGGGTGGTCTTCTCTAAAACTGCTTGAGTGTTCCCTAAAGTTTGTCTTCTATAGCCCAGGCCTCACATATCGATAGAAATCAAAGCTTGGCTTTGGCAGTTGTCCTCAGAATGAGGTGAGCCTTAATATCTGCTTGTCTGACCAGGATACCACTGGTACAGAGATTTTGGCCTCTGAGTATTCCTCACTCAAATATATGCATGCTCAAAGTAAATTTTGAAATATTTTTAAAATTTTTCATTCAGAATTTTTAGTTGATTTTCATGTGATCACATTTAGTCTACGTGGCTCACCATACTGCCTGAAATAGGATCCTAATTGCTTGACTTTGAAATTGATTCCCTTTTCAACCTGTAGTTACTTTTAAATGTATTTCATGGGATTGGGCCAGAAATCTGTAATTTGAGGAGTTGAAGGTCATAGGTATCTCCTCAAACAGCCCTCCTCAGATTAAAAACTAGAAAATTCTCAGTGGTGATGGCTACCGCTTCCCTTGTTCAAGATTTTATAGTAAAACAACAAGTTGCCATTTGCTAACATTTGAGAAATTTTTGTATGTGTTCACCAAGAGAGGAGAAGAAAAGCCTACCTAAGATGTTTCCCATTTGCTGCTTTAATTTTTCATTTATATTTCCTTACTCAGCATTTCATTGTAGAGGGTTAGTTCTAGGAGACATCGGCATTCATGCTCTAAAAATGACCGTGTCTTGACTTTGCTAATGCATCCTTAAGAATGAAGAAAATCCCATACCTGTTTTGATTGTGCCCTGTAAAATTTGAATGTGACGTGACTACTATATACCTAGAAAAACATTCAAAGAACCATACCAGCAAAAACAATTTCTGACAGGTTTTATGAGGGCTGCAAAATAGTATGTTTGCATTTTTCCCCTTCTTTTTGGAAAGGTTTCATGTGAATACATTGATTAAATTAAATAATCTATGTAAATCACCCAGGGCAGTGCCTGAGGTAGTGTCTATTCATAGTCCTTCTCCCTCACAAGCTGCAAACACCTGCCTTAGGACTCACTGGTGTCTACCTTAGCTAGTGAGGCTGGATAAAGTGGGGCTGCACACAAGCTGCTCTTGTGTGGTGAAAAGCTGGAGAAATAGCTGCCACTTCATTTCGTGTACCTTTTACTTGGCCATTTCATTTTTTACCCTGGACTTGTGTCTGCTCACCAGGATGGTGGAAAATTTCTCAGAAAGACTCAGTTTTGGCAAAGTTCCCCTAAAGGGATATACTTCCTTTTTCACCAGTCCACGGTTTCTGAGAATTGGCCTTATCCTTAAAAATGGGGGCTTCACCAGCCCCATCAGTCTCCTCCCTGCAGACAGCCTTGCTTTGGCCCTGTGGTTTACTGATGACTTAAGGTGCTAGAGGAAGGACTAATGGAGCTTGTCACTGCAGGCCCTTCTCCAGCAAGGGGCTGGGAAAGGGCCAACGTGCCTGCAGGCTCCTGTATTGACAAGTTGCAGCATCCTTGAGAGCAGCCAAGAAATAAAAATGGTAATTTGTGTTTGCATCTGGAATCTCTGAGCTTCAAAATCTTGGATCATAGCACTCTCAATAATGAGAAACCAGGACACACATATAAATATCCATATTCATATTAGTTTCTTTGTTAGACTCTATCTAGGACAGCAAATCAAGACTCACAGCTAGCAAATCAAGATTGTATTGGAAATAGAATGAACCTGAATGATGTGTTTCAGGACAGGGGGCAGCAGGCATAGAAGGGAGAAGAATGTCCTCCCCATTTAGTGGGCACTCAGTCATCTCCAGGCACATCTAGAATTTGACTACCTTATGGTTTAAAGTAGCTCTTATAAACTCTCCAGGGGACCTGATTACTACAGATGATATTGTTTCCAAGGGAATGCTAAGTTCAAGATTTACAAATACACTTTTGGGACACTGCCATCTGTAGCTGGGAGGCCACCTGATTCCCCTGTCGTTTGTGCCTTGATACCCTGACAGGGTTACAAGCCACCCTGTGTCCCCCTGTGGACCTCTCTTTGGCTGGGCAGGGGCCTGTGTGGTATTTGTTGAATAACACCAGAAGCCTATCCGATATAGTATCTCCACTTGCCTGTTCTGCTGCCTGAGGTTTCCCATGAAAATCAGTATGTTTCTGCAATGAGAAGGAAACCATTTTGGGGAGCCCATGTATAACTAGTTGTGTTAAGGCATTATGTATATATGACAGTGGATACATGCCTTAGTTGATATGTGTAGCAAAGACTACTCTGAATATGGACTTGATTATCAATGTAGACAAGTTGCATAATACAGTTGTTTTCAAACTCTTTTGATTGCCACATGCAGTAAAAATATATGTTACATCATAGTCTAGAACACAAACATACATGTACACAGTATGTCATCAAATCTATGACTCCATCAGTTATCAGAGTCACCATTATTTTAGGTCTCAGTAAAAAAGAAAAAGTGATGCCAATTAAACTGCCATTTCATTGACTATAGAGCTCATCCTGAATTCAGAGAAATTAAAATGTAAAAACAGTGCTTTTTAGAGTCAATGAAATATGGATTTCTGAGGCAAAAGTTTTATGAAGCAATGCTCACCTTGACTATCTATGGTGTGTTATGAGTATTTACTGGTTTTTTTTTTCCTATTCAAATCTAATGTATTTTATTACACGTAAAGCTGGTCCCACTACATTTATGGAACAGATCACTAATGTGTTTTAAATAATGAGCCTACAGTATTCTTTTGAAATAGGGAATTGGAAGTGATACACTGAGACTGATTTCTTATCCCAAACCAGATGTCATGCCGTATGTTTTAGTCATTTATTTCATTCAAGTGTGAATTTATGGTCTACTGTTTAGGTCTTGATGGCACATGATAGAAACAGATCTTGAACTAGCTTTGGGAAAAGCGGGGGAAGGTCTCATTGTTATGTAAGGGCAAGGGTATACTGGTGGGGCCAAGGCATACTGGAACCAAGGGCTCAAATACTGTGGAATCTCTTTCTCTCTCAATTTTTCTGTTTTGTCTCTGCTTTTCTCTGATGCTTTCATTCTCTTGGATTAGCATTCTCTGTGAGACTTAACCTTTGTTATTGGCAGCTTCAGGACTAACGTCTTCTTTATTTTACCGTCAGAGAAAAATCCTCTGGAGGATCTGATTGTCCCAGCTTGGTTCATGTGATCATTCCTGTGGTCAAGGGATAGAATCAACTCATCTCTACTATAACCACATGGGTGGCAGGAGGAATAATGCAGTTTTCCAAAAGGAGGGTTCCTGTTTCCCTGGGAAGAGCATAATAGATGTCTATCATATCTAGAAGGTGGTAGCACCAGGCATTATGTGCTGGGGTTTAGCCTCCCACAACAGGTATTGCACAAGGCCTTCAGGTGATCGTTTTGAAAATCAGAATTGTCAGCATTTTAGTTGCACTTTCTTTTTCTCTCCCAGAGCTTGAGTCTCTCAGTGAAGATAATAATAACTGACAACAGCCAGTGTGTGACTGTCAGTTGAAGGGCACTGAATTGGAAAATGGATGCTTTCAAAAGACAGAAACACCCAGAAAAGAAACCATTCTGCCTGCTATCACAGACAGAACTAGCTAAAAATGTCATCTATGAAAGACTTCAAGTCAAGTCCAGGTTTTCGTCTTTGAGTGCTGGTTCCTATTCTCTGTTGGGGAACCAGAGAATGTTCCAGAAGGAAGAAGCCTTAGGTTTCAGCTGAGCAGGCTGCATCCTGTCACAGACATCCTTATGGTGCTCATTTCAGGGCTGTTTTCTGGAATTATTTTTCCTCACACCCTCTTCTCTCTTTGCCATTTAATCTACTGTGTTAAAATATCATTCTACAGCTGGCAATTAGAGCCTTGCTGTCTCCAATTCTCAGTACACACTGTGGTGATTCTATTTTATTTTATTAGTGTCTTTCTTTCCTAAATCCAGTTATTCTCAGTTTTGCCACGATGTGCCAGGGTTTTATAAATTATACCACTGGTTTATTGCCAAGAATGATGTACCAGTCATTGGTTTATTTGGGCAGCTTTTTGAACCTTAAATACAGTATCTGTTTCTGTAAGTACAGCCTTCACTGAGGGAAATGGATGTCTCATTTTGATATTGGTGGAACAGCTTGAGCAGATCAGTAGACTAATGTCTCAAGGGCTAGAACCCTTTTGAGGGCCTCTAGGCAAGAAGGGCACTTTCTTCGCTTCACTGGGGCAACAAGAGGAAACAAACCCCGAATGTATTCCCTCAAGAGTTTGAGGTCTAGCTGGGAAGACAACCTGCACACATCCGAAATGACTTCTGAAAATCCAAAGCAACATAAGATTAGTGCTAATTCAAAAATATGAACAGAACAAATCAATGAGAATGGAATTTAAAGTTAACAAGTAGAAAAGACAAACTGGAGAAGCTAGGTTTAGAAAGAGCTTTCAATATGGGACAGGGGCTGAGAGGAGGGGAATGCCTTTCGTGTGGGTCGTGTAAAGGCATGAAAACAGAAACAAATAGTTGTGAAATTACATAAGATTTAGGGTCAGAAATGTTCAACCCTTCTTTCTTCTGTAATCAATATTTACTTTATTCTCTGAGCTGAGAATACAGTCAGGAGCAAGGTGGCAAAGAGTCGCTGCCCTCCCCAGGTTTACATTCTAGTTACTGAATGATACCTGCCTCATGGGGTTGCACCGAGGATTTAATGAGGCAATAGGAGTGAAAGAACCTGGCAAATTTTAAAGTGATGCACCATGCTAATTGTTTATTGCTAGTTGGAGAAGGAGGAGGGCAAGTTGACTTGCTTGACTACAATTATTCCTACTAGAGGTTGAAGATGGGATTGTTCCAGGGGAACATAATTTGAAAACATGTACTGAACCCTTCTACCCATTACTGCCACCCCATCATACAGATGAGCAAACTGAGGCTCAGGAAAGAAAAGTGATTTCCCTAGTCAGGATCATACAGTTAGTGGTGGAACTGGAACTTAATCTCAGGGCTCTTTCAATTGCATCGTACCAGAGAGGATGGTCATGTGCAGTTGAGGAAACTCAGTACCTGCTTGGCATTTCATGGGCCATAACATCTATGTCCTGAAAAAATCAGGCCACCACTGGCCCCCTTAAACTTTCTCAGATTCTCAAATTCCTCCATTCTTCATTCTAAGAAACAAAGAATTAACTAGACAAATCCATAGGTTTTTGGAGTGTTATAAATCACTGTTTTTCTAATTCTTTTGACCAAGACCCACAGGACAGAATATATTCTACTATGACCTATTATTAGGGTGGTTATATTATTTATTGTCCAAATCAGGAAAGTTGTGAGTGTGAAATGGAATGCTATTAATAACCATGTTGGATAGTAATCATGTGAGGTGATGGGTGTGTTAATTAGCTTGATTATAGTGATTTCAATTTCACAACGTATACATATATCAAAACATTACATTGTACACCTTAAGTATATACAATTTTTGTTGATTATACCTCAGTAAAGCTGTAAAAAGTAATAATCCTGAGACAATAAGATGGAATTGTGCCGTGAAAACTGGGGACACCCTACCACACATACACCTATATAATTGAAACAAAAGTTGCACAAAGTAGTGCTTATCCTTACTGCATGCAATAGACCCTGACATTTACGATGTCTGTTCTATTTCACTACAAAAATACTAGTCATGACCCACTAAATTGGGTCAACAGTTTGAAACATACTACTCTAGTTGATTGTTGGTACATGTGAGGGATTTAGTTAGGATGGTAGCAGATAAAAGAGGGGGATATGGGAGGTGAATGTCTGCTATGTCCTATAAATTTGTCTCATCTGAACATTCTTGTGAATCTTCTCCCCTGAGAAAAACAATGATAATAAGCATTTTCTTCAATCTATTCCCTATGATTAGCAAAAGGTTTAGATCAATTTTTCTGGATCCCTTTGTTCCACTTGGAACGGTGATCTTCCTCCGTGTACTTTCCCCCTTTTTCTTGCCCTTGGGTTTTTATATCTTAGTCTGCCACTTATTTACAGAAATAAGGCATCCAAGAAAGAGTGTCTCATTTGTAGTTTCTGGGTCTCTGCATACTTGCTCTACGCCTGTGTCTTGGGGTTGAAGCTGATGCTCTGAAAAGCTAAATTTTATTCTCTGCTCCACTGCTTCAAACACACACACCTTCGCACACAGCTCCTAGACATTTCTCTTCCATGTTAAAACTTTGCCAAGACATAATAGAGCAGGACTTGCCTGCTAGTCAGACTCCTGGGGCTCTTTGAAGGCCCTCATATATTAGGACTTTCCAGCTAAGAAGCTCCTGCAGATTTACCCATGGAGGAGAGAAGGGTTACCACTCTACCCTCTGTCCACACTCTGTCCTTTTTTGGGGGTCACTACAAATGTTTGTACACTCACATGTGTTAGTAAGAGCTGTGAGAATACAAGAGACTCAGCAGTAATACCTTTCAGCAATAAAATAGCTTTTGGTGGGCCCCCATTTTGTAAATGTTTTTAGGTCATGAAGACATAGGGGAAACACAGAGTTTTTCCTGCCTCAAAGTATAAACTACGGTAATATCTTGAGACTGAAAGTCACTGTTTCCTAAGGCAAATTTTATCATCTGATCATCTAAATTCATAGAGTAAACTTGACAACTGTTTATTTTACTGGAGAAGATTGACTATGTGGCTTTTCCTGGTGGTTATTAAGTTGAATATATAGATATAGATATAGATAGATTTTCTAAATCGTAAGTCATACAAGAGGGTTCAGACAGAGAAAAATCACACAGAAAACTGGTAGCACTGAGATTCTTGACTATGTTTAATGCTTTAAAAATTCTTTAGAAACATATACCAGGTATAAGTTTGTCATACTTTTATATTTTTATCAGAAGTTCATTTACATGCACAGCAGCTCAAGGTGGTAGAGGTCTTCAACATATACACACTGAGTTAACTAGAAAATGTGATTAAGAACCATCAAATTATAAGCTTGTAAAACAAACCAAGGATAGTAGTAATTATTTTACCTTAACATAGTATTTTTAAAACATATGCATTATGCCATTTAATTTGTGGCAACCCCATGAGACATGTCTAATTGGGGTATTTCAGGATAAGGGAGAGTCTTGGCTCTTAGCTTGGTTTCCTAGAAGCAGAGCCTATGATGTGTTGAGGGAATGCTCTCAGGAAAAACCTATAAGTGAGGAAGGGAAGCAAGAAGGACCCAAGTGAGGGTAGATTCTCAGATAAAGTCTGGCACCACAGAGTGCTCAGAAACAAATCCTACAGGGTTGTACTCTCACCCCACCCTTGGAGGCTACGAGTCTGTTCTTATGTCCCTCCATATCAAGCAAACATTGGCTGCCTTCAGGAAAGGGGTGGAGAAGGTGAAGTGACTCCTAATAACTCTGGACAATTCTCTCTAGAAGGGGGAAGTTGTCAGTCATTAGCAATCAAAGGCTCCCAGTGGCTGGGAGATGGGCACACCAGTCTGGGTAAAGAGGATCTGGGTTAGGCATAAGCAGTATCTACTGCAGTGACCTAAGAGAAGGCTATTAAATCAAAGCTGAGAAATACATCAGAATCTTCTGACTTTAGGCCAAATGCTCTTTCTTCTTCCCTTCCTCCTCCTTCTCCTCTACTTTCTCTTCCTCCTCCACCTCTCTCTCCTTCTTTGTTTTTAAAAAAACAAATACCATTTATTATATCAGAATCCTTATAAGTCTGGATCTGGGCATAATTTAGCTGGCTCAAGATCTTTCATGAGGTTGCAATCAAGTTGTTGGCTTGGCCTGCAGTTTCATCTGAAGGCTCGACTTGTGGGTGTTATGTGTGTGTATTGGGGGTATCTTCTTCCAACCTTACTCATATGATTGTTGGCAGGCTTTGGTTTCTCAAAACATGAGCCTCTCCACAGGGCTCCCTCAAGACTTGGCAGCTGGATTGACCCAAGATGAGTGATCCAAGAGACTGAATGAGAGAAAGTATCCAAGATGGAAACTACAGTCTTTTTACAACTTTTTACCCTTAGAAGAGATATGGTATCCCTTCTGCCATATTTTATTCATCAGAAGCAAGTTAATAAGTTCTTCCACACACAAGGAGGGGAATTTCACAAGGATATGAATGCCAGGTGACAGGGATAACTGGCTGCATATCACAGTCCACCCCCTAGTACCCAATGATTCATCTCCCTCCCACATGCAAAATATACTTACCCCCTACCAACATCACTGAAAATCTCATCTCATTACAGCATGAGTTCAAAATCCAGAATCTCATCTAAATCAAGTCCAGGTGGGGATGAAGCTCCTCGGATATAGTTCCTTAACTGTAACTCCTCGAACACAGTTCTGCTCTAACTTCAGAACTGTAACACTAAAGAGACAAGTTATCTGCTTCACACACCCCATCCTACAGTGGTGGGATGGGCAGATAATATAACTGCTATAGAGATTTCTGTTAAAAAGAAATAAAATGGGAGACACTAAAGACTCATTGGTTCATAGAAATTGTGAAATCCAGCTGGCCACATTTTGGTAATTCTTTCTTCAAGTCCCATAATCTGGAAAGAATTCTCTATGGCTGTCTACTCTGCCCTCTGGGATCTTGATTCCACCCTCTGAGTAGTCTTTCCTTTTTTGTGAAAGGTAGCACATGTTCACAGATAAGTAGCTCTGTGAGCCTGTTTTCTGACAAAATTCTGGGGTTTCAAAGGCCTCTCCTCATTCTGTAATGTCTCTGTACTCTTCAGTCAAGCTGGTGATATTTCTGCATATATAACTCTTAAGAACTTTGTGAGTTTCCTGTGAATTTTCTTGGAGTTCACTCTATTAGATAAAAGCTACACCCACAAATGTCTAAACTCTTCTCTGTTGAGAGTATCTGGAGTCACACCCTCCATCTCCTTAAAGGGCCTATAGTATGACTGAAAGTACTCTGAGTCATCACCTTGATTAAACAACAGATGCAACCATATCCCGGGCCTCATCTTTAGGTCATGTTTTCCTGGCAGTGCCCTGGATTTGATCTTTGTTCAGAAACCATTCAAATGTCCTTTTCACTTTACTACACCTGCTGTGTAACCCCTTGGCAAATCATTTGTTAGCATTAAATCATCTGGCTCCCACAAATAAACATCCTATGGCTTCCAAGAGTACAAACTACCTTTCTCTAAACATCCAAATCTCTGCAGCATTGTCATAGTTCAAATTTATATACTGAAGCTGGGCTTATTAGGATAAAACCATTCCAGGTATATGAGCATAAGGACACATAATTTATGTATCATAAGAAACTTAAGGCAATTTTTTTGCTTTTGTTTTTCCAGCATTTGTTGACTACCAATTCTGAATCATACACTGGATATGATGTGCAAGGTAAATTAGACACAATTCACACCCTGAGCAATTTAAAGACATGATTTATCTCCACAGAATATTTTTTCAAAGTTAGGTCTAGACCCATGTTGTCCTTTTTGGTAGTAAGTAACCACTCATGGCTATTTAAATGTAAATTTAAATTAATTAAGATTAAATGAAATAAAAACATTTACTTCCTCAGTTGTACTAGCCACATTTCAAGTGCTTAATAACCACATGTGGCTAGTGGCTACCCTATTGGACAGTACAGATATAGAACATTTCTATCATTGCAGAAAGTTCCATTGGATAGCACCAATCTAGAAGAAACCAACATGATGAGCCTTTATCCTTGTTTTAACATATTTGTTTCTATTCTCCCATACTAAAAAGAGTCAAATATCAAGGAGATCCTATATACTTGTTCAATGAATATTCTAACATGCTTCATAATAAAGACTGTTGTAAAATCATGGCTCTTATTAAATTTTTTCAGATCACAGACCCTTATTAAATCTACTGATGGCTAGCAGCATTTTCCCCAGGAAAGTATATTCATGTACCAAAGTCATGTCCAATTACAAGGAGGTCATGGACCCTCCAAAGTCCTTCCATTGATTCTGTAGTAGGCCATGGTACTTAGGTGAAGAATCCCTGCTGCAAAGTGAATTTTATTTTCCCATTGACTTTCAGTATAAAATTGATATGCAATTTACTATTAAATATGTTCTGATAATATTAAAATTATGGAATAATGATGATGGGGAAAAAAACAAAACTTTCTGACAAAATATTAAGAATGCAGAACTGTTGGGTTTTAGCTCAAACCCAACCCTTTGAGCTAAAAATATAACACAGCACCAGCAAATCTGCCAATTTGGGTCATGTATCATAATTGATAAAGAAATATGTAGTTTTAGCAAATTTGCTAAGTTTTCCATTAGTCTCAAATATTTTTCCCCTCCTCACCTTACACTGAGAAAACTTATGGGGTGATGGAAGGAACACTCTAGTAGCCTTCCAAAATCTAGATTCTTGATGTAATTTGAATATATATAATAGATATTATTTAAGAATGACTTTGGTGCCTCAATGATCTTATCTACATAGACATTCAGAGTGAAAGGATGAGATTCAGTAGGCCAGCAAGACCTTTTGGACTTTGGGGAAAAAAAGTGGCTAATTCTATGAAAATTTGCTGAATTAAAGGAAATTTTTGCAAAGAGAACAGAATTATAAATGCAATTGGCTCTAGGTATGGCTGAGGGATAGAATCCTACCTGGCTCTGAGTCTCTGATTTCTGAGCCAAGGTAGAATTTGTATTTTTGTGGAAGAAGCATTGAAGCATTCTTTCCAGAGTGGTAATCTGAACCATATGTGGACTGATTAATGGTTATGTCATAATAAAACCTCAATTAGCAGAATTCTAGAGGGATGGCCTTTTTTTTTTTTTTTTGAGACAGAGTCTCACTGTGTTGCCCCAGACTAGAGTGCCATGGCGTGAGCGTAGCTCACAGCAACCTCAAACTTCTTAGGCTCAAGCAATCTTTCTGCCTCAGCCTCCTGAGTAGCTGGGACTACAGGCATGTACCACCATGCCCAGCTAATTTTTTATATATATATTTAGTTGGCCAATTAATTTCTTTCTATTTTTTTAGTAGAGATAGGGTCTCCCTCTTGCTCAGGCTGGTTTCAAACTCCTGACCTTGAACGATCCTCCCGCCTCGGCTTCCCAGAGTGCTAGGATTACAGGCATGAGCCACCCGTGCCTGGCCTAGGGATGGCCTTTTGTAAATAAAGAAGAGTTTACTAGGAAACCTTCCATCCTCCTACCTCTTTCTCTATTTTTATTTCTTTATTTTTCCTTTTTTTCTGTTTTAACCCTGGGGAAAATATTTTTCCAATATATATGAATCCCTTTGCTGCTTTAGTAAGTATTATACAATCTACCAAACATAAGACAGTTTGTCTTTGATTTTATCGTATCCGCCAGGATGTCCATTTTGTAGACTGGTCATCATATTTTTATAGAAGTTGATGTATGAGTTCAGGATGAAAATAAACTGGAAATGTTTAGGGAGTGGCAGCTAATACCCATTTATTTTCTTTTCACTTTTTTTCCCTCCTATCAATAATAGGCAGGAAAGTTTCCATTCATTTATGTATCGGTTTGGATGCATTCCATTGCAAGTAACAAACAATCCTTCTCACAGTGGCTTAAACCAAAAGGACACATATTGTTGACCGAACAAGAAGTATGGAAGTAAGATGTCTAAGGTTGATTTAGTAGCTCAATGAGGTCATCAAAGACTCCAGGTTGTTTTTATCCATCCATTCTACCGTCCTCAGCTGAAAACCTTTTAGTCCTGCAACATCTTATGTCATGGTTGCAAAATGACTGTTGGAACTTTAGGCATTCATCCTCACACAATAACCTCCAAAGGAGGAAGGGAGAAAAGAGGGGAAGGAGTTTTTTCCTCATGCAGTTTTCTCTTTTATCAGGGAGAAAATCCTTCCCATAAGTGCCACCCTTCCCCCAAGAAAAGCAGACTACTTTTTACCTGTCATTGTCTAGTATTGGGTTACATGCCTATCCCTGGAACAATTATTGGCAAAAGGGAGTTAATTTTTTACTTAGAGTCATCATGGTTCATCTCTTGGGGAGGGATATATTGCTACTGAACATAATTTGTGATCTTTTACTAAGAAGAAAGGGGAGAATCATTGCTGAACATTCTCCCCTTGCTTAGTAAGAAGAATTGGAGACTCAGAGCCACGTAAGAGTCTGTCCCTCAGCCATACCTGGAGCCAATTGCATTTATAATTCTGCACTCCTTGCAAAAATTTCTCCCCCTTGTGACCAGCAGCTTCTGCACACACAGATTTCTCATTTTCCTTCTGCAGGACCCACTCTTCCTTGGCATACTTGTTATTGCACCACCGAAGAGGCCATTTGCTGTTTGCCTATCAGTGATGCCAAAGCCTGCTATCTCATTTGACATTGCAGGAGCAGAAGGCAGCAAGGCCTAATGGAAGGAGCATGATAGATTTACAGGTTAGGCAGACTGGATTTGAATTCCTGATTTACCACTTACTAGCTGCATAACCCTGGACAAGTAGTTTAAGACCTTTGACAGCCAGGTGTGGTGGCTCATGTCTGTAATCCTAGCACTCTGGGACGCTGAGGCGGGAGGATCACTTGAGGTCAGGAGTTTGAGACCAGCCTGAGCAAGAGTGAGACCCTGTCTCTACCAAAAATAGAAAAAATTAGCTGGGTGTGGTGGCACGTGTCTGTAGTCCCAGCTACTAGGGAGGCTGAGGCAGAAGGATCACAAGATCGCTTGACCCCAGGAGTTTGAGGTTGCTGTGAGGTAGACTGACACCATGGCACTCTAGCCCAGGCAACAGAACAAGACTCTCTCTTAAGAAAAACAAACAAACAAAAAAAGACCTTTGAAACTTAGTTTCCCTACTTGTAAATCTAATACCAAATTGCCAGGGTTATTATGTAGATTTAATGAGATAATACATAGAAATTGCCTAGCTTAGTACATATCATAGGTACCCAATATGTGTTATTTCACTTCCCATGTGGATTCAGTTGCTCAGAAATCAGCTTGCATTTAACTAAGGAGATAGACCAATTAAGAAAAAGAATAAAATGTTTGACTCTAGCAAGTATTTTCTCATTACTCATCCATATTCAAAGAAAAGCCCCTCTTCCATCTTTTTAAGTTATTTTTAAAATTTTTATTATTTTTCTTTTTTCCTTTGCCTTGGTTGGTTAGTGCACCCCTCTCCCATCTTTAAAAGACTGTGGGTAGGTAGCAGTGTGCCCTGTGTTAGGATAGTATCCAGTTACTTAGAGAAAGCTGCTAAAACCATACACTCGTTTCTTAAACTGGTTTGCTTAAATACCTGTTAAGGTTTAACATAGGAAACAGAATCCTCTCTAGAAATTTTAGGCAAAAAGGGATTTAATGCAGGAAATAAGGTACTCACAAAATCAGAAGGGCTGGAACAATGGAAGGCAGAAAGTCTGCATTAAAGGTCAAGAGGCACCACAAGTTCAAGCCAGATGCCAGACAATCCTCCTATCACTCGGAGGTTAGAAAACTGTTGCTGCCATGGCCATCACCACTACCAACATCACATCCTCTCTACCCCTCAAAGCCAATGAGGGGACAGTGGGCACAGTGTCCCACTGATGCCAACACTCACATCTGCTACAGCCCATTTCCTGTATACACAGCTCCAGAAAAGAATTCCTTTTCTTTCACCTTCCAAATCTCTAAAATGTAGAGCCATCTACAACCTAGGGATAAGGGAATCTAGTAACTGTACTTTTCCACCTTACATCCTCTGAAATACAAAGAAGTAGCGATACAGAAGATGCTAAAAATGGGTGCCAAAAGACAATCTTTAGCATAACTCATTTATTCATACATATTTACATACGTGATAGCTAGCTTGTTCTGCAAAGGATCTGCGGTAGAAAGCTACCCACTATATTTATTTGAAATACCTCTTTGTGGGTTCATATTCTAAGCTTTGAACAACTGGTCATATTATTTGAATGCCTACAAAGATATACATGACAAAATTTCTTCTCTCAAAAATGTGAAAGTCTAGTCCAGCTAGGATATTGTACATAGGCACTATTGACAGTGGACAGTCAATATTATGTGTTTGTCAACAGTTGATGCTTTTGCTCTTAGAGGAAGATGAGGTTGCTGGGGGACTGGAGCTGCCTTGCTCAGCATTCATAGGCAGGCTAAATATTGAGAATCTTGGCTTGTTGGTCATTTTGTTTCAGTGTAGAAAAGTTTAATCCTGCAGGCCTTCTTCAACCATGAGACATACATTTCCAAGGTTGCCTAGAGTAGCTGCCACTTCTATGCTGGGCATCCTTCTCCAGAATGTGTACAGTGGATGTCTTCTTCCAGCCTGGCTTAGAATCTCAACTGTGGGGAACAACTACAGGCTCCTAAGGAGAGGAATAGCCCATTCTAAGTACCTTTGGATTTATGCTTTTATTGCTATTTATTTCAAGTACGTTCCCATTCTCGTTGTGCCTTAGAGCCCCTTGAAACATATTATGTTTCTATTACAATTACTTTGGAAATAGATGACAATTTAAACAATTAACACATATTTTTATACCAACCCTTATCTTTTTCAAAGATTTGCTGCCTATCAGCTCTAATTAATGCCAGTGACTATTTATCGCCTTAGAAGCATGGTGCTAGAGATTGTATGAGTGCAACCTAAGTTCAATTTTATTAAGTGCCAATTTAGTGAAACTAAGTTCTATAGAAGTTCAGAGGAGGGGTGGGTTCTAGGCTTTTAAGACTTTCTACTCTCCATTTCTGGGGAATTTAGTATAGAGGTTTTTTTTTTAAAAAAAATAAACTTTAAAAAAAAAATAAATAAAAATAAACTTTTAATTTTAGAATAGTTTTAGTTTTATAGAAAAGTTGGAGAAGATAGTACAGAGAAGTTCTCATACATCACACACTCAGTTTTCTCCATTATTAGTATCTCACATCAGTACAGCACATTTGTCACAATTAATATACCAATATTGACACATTATTATTAACTAGACTCCATCCTTTATTCAGCTTGCCTTTTTCAGTTGCAGGATCCCATCCAGGATACCACAAGACATTTAGTGGTCATGTCTCCTTATGCTGCTCTTGGCTGTGATTGTTTCCCAAACTTTCCTTATTTTTAATGATCTTCTTGACAGTGTTGAGGAGTACTTGTCATGTATTTTATAGAATATCCCTCAGTTACGATTTGTCTGATGTTTTTCTCATGATTAGACTGGGGGTTGTGTGTATTTGGAAGGAAGACCACACAGGTCAAGTGCCATTTTCATCACATCACATCAAGGGTACATATTGTCAACATGACTGATCACTGTTGATGCTGACTTTGATCACCTGGCTGAGGTCATGTTTGTCAGATTTCTCTACTGTAAAGTTACTCTTTCCTCCCTCACCCCTTTTCCGTATTGTACTCTTTGGAAAGAAGTCACTATACACAGGCCACACTTAAGGAATGGAGAGGCTTGCTCTACCTCCTTGGTGGCAGAAAACCTACATAAATTATTTGGAATTCATTTGCACCAGAGATTTGCCTATTCTCCTCTATTTATTTACTTACTTATTTATTCAATCATTTGTTTACACAAGTATGGATTCATGAACATTTATTTTAGATTTTCGATTATAATCCAATACTATTTTATTTATTTTTTTGCTCAAATTATTTTAGTTTTTGCCACTGGGAGCTCTTTCAGTTGGCTTCTGTGTCCCTTTGACATATCCCCATCATTGTGTGTGTATGTATGTGTGTGTTTAGTACTTCTTTACTTTCTCGCAATACAAAATGATCCAGGTTCATCTTATATAATTTCTGCCCTAGTCTTAGAATCAGCCATTTCATCAAGGAGCCCTGGTTCCTTTCTGTAGAGAATGATATGGAGAAGCTAAGACCTGAATGCCAGGAGGACTCGTCGCTAATGAGGTGTTGCTTCTCCCAGATCCTCAGTGAATAAGTATATTTGCATACACACATTTCTATCCACATCTGTTTGTGTATTTATCTCTTTATATATTGAAAATCATGAGTTCATACTGATACCTCCAATTCTGATCCAATACTACAGAATTTATTCTAGCTTTCTTTCTTTTTGCATTTGTACATCCCTTCTTCAGTAGTGAGAAACCTGGCTCCCATTATTCTTAATTTATTTACCTGTTTGGTTATTGTTTCTGTATGTAACCAATCCTTTATCACCTCTGCTAGTTCCTCCATCATGTGGATGTTCTTCTCACCCCTACTCAACAACCTCTGATATCCCATGCCAGGCTTCCTCCTTACCCACATGGAAGCCCTCCTTACCTTACTTGTCTGACTCCCCTGCCAGGCTATTCTCCAATGTGTGTTCCCTCTTTGCTCCTGTGCTCTGCTTGGGCTCTGACATCCTGTTATGGCCTACCATGCCTCCCTGCCCTTTCTGGCACCAATGTCTATCTTGTTCTGTCTCTCCTAAAGGCTTTAGAACTGAGTCGTTCAAGAGGAGAAGGTTAGGAAAAGATAAGAGGATCTCTTTGCTTTCTTAAAAATTATATTACATATATTTGTAGATCCAAACAATTTATTGTTTAGTGTTAGAAGTTTTGAACTTTATAAAAAGGGGGTGATATATATATATATATATATATATATATATATATATATCTATAAAATAAATTATTTAGTGACTTAATTTTCAGAATTTTTTTATTTTGATTGATACATAAATATTCTCTC
>CAUYMX010031154.1:0-22253 GCA_963573855.1 Lepilemur septentrionalis
TTAGTTGGCCAATTAATTTCTTTCTATTTTTAGTAGAGATGGGGTCTCGCTCTTGCTCAGGCTGGTTTCGAACTCCTGACCTTGAGCGATCCACCCGCCTCGGCCTCCCAGAGTGCTAGGATTACAGGCGTGAGCCACCGCGCCCGGCCACGACTGTGCTTCTTATGTTCTTGAAGATAAAAGACAAATTTGAACATTGGATTGAACATTATAAAGTTTGACAGTGTATATGAAAGAGAGGCAAAGAGAAATTCTAGATTTGAAAAATTCAATAACTGAAATTAGAATTTAGGCCAGGCACAGTGTGGCTCAGGCCTGTAATCCTGGCACTCTGGGAGGCCGAGGTGGGAGGATTGCTTGAGCTCAGGAGTTTGAGACCCTCCTGAGCAAGAGTGAGACCCTGTCTCTACCAAAAAGAAAAAAAAAAACTCAGCTGGTGTTGCGGTGTGCGCCTGTAGTCCTAGCTACCCGGGTGGCTGAGGCAGAAGGCTTGCTTAGAGCCTAGGAGTTGTAGGTTGCAGTGAGCTACAATGGTGCCACTGCACTCTACCCAGGGTGACAGAGTGACACTCTATCTCAACTAAAACAAACAAGGAAAAATAAATGTTCCATATTAGGGAGATTTTCTCCTTTCTTTCTTTCTCTCTCTCTCTCTCTCTCTCTCTCTCTCTTTCTTTCTTTCCTTTCTTTCCTTTTTTTTTTTTTTTAAACCAGGAGTCTTTTTCCTGTCTTCCAACTTTCAGGGCAATAGAAAAAGACACTTTTCCACAGTCAGGAGAGGAAATAGGCTAGCTGACCTCCTTGCTTATTAGAAAGTACCTGTTCATCCTTAGTGCTGATCACCACTAGATCAGCCCCCATCCTGGAGCAGTTCTTCCAATGCTCAGCCCAAGATTGCCTCACAGCAGAAATAAAGTAGCAGCTAGATTGAAATGAACTCCAGAGGGTTGGGCAGCAGCTCCAATCTTCCAGAGTGAGCATAGGAGAAGAAAAAATATTGAGAGAATACCCTTCATACAAAGTTGTATGGTTCATTAAGTTTTGGTTGGTTTCTGTCAGCAATTTCCACAAATTTTCCCGAGCTGTATTTATTTACTGATATGTTTACTAATCCCTAGATCATTTCACTCTAAACAGGGACTGGCAAACTTTTAGTTAAGGGCCAGATAGCAAATATTTTAGGCTTTGTGGGCCATGTGGTCTTTGTTGCAACTACTCAACTCTACAATTGCAGCATGAAAGCCACCACTGATAACATGTAAATAAATGAGCATGGCTGTGTTCCAATGAGATTTTATTTACAAAAGCAGACAGCCAATTGGGTTTGGGCCATGGGCTTCAGTTTTCTAGCCCTTGCTTTAAACCCAGAATGAATATTTTACAGATAAATACTTTAACTCCAAGTCCTCATCATTCAGTGTTGGTCATACATGAACCATCTCCACACCCTGTGCAAAAATAGTCTTGACAATTTTCTGTTTATTGTTAATAATTACAAATGTAAATATCTATCAGAGTTAAGCATCCCATCACAAAGAATGAGTCTAGAATAAGACAGACCTGGGTTGCAACCTCATTTTCTGCACTGTAATTTTGAGAAAGTTATATAACCACTCTGAATCTTAAATTTTTTTTTTTTTTTGTAAATGGGGATGTTTCTCATTCAGAATTTTGAGAGACTGAAGTGACACAATATATGCAAAACATTTAAGGGCACCCCTTTAAAAGCACCAGTTTTTGCCACTGTCAGCTCAGCACTATAGATCATAGGTATTCCCTCTAACAAATTATGAATACGTAGTCCATGTCAAAATGATTATTTTTCTTTATGTTTTGGTATGTAAATATTTATATATTGGTATATATTATACCCAAACAAATAATTTGACAAGTTATATTATTCATAGTTCTTATTTGAAGAAAAAGTATGAAGCAGAAACAGCTGTTGCCCAGCAAATATCTCCATTAGAATTATTTACTGATTTATTTTTTAGACAAGGTCTCACTCTGTCACCCAGGTTGAAATGTAGTAGCACAATAATAGCTCATTGCAGCCTCCAACTCCTAGGCTCAAGCAATCTACCCATCTTGGCCTCCCAAATTGCTGGGATTACAGATGTGAGTCACAAATATAATAAATTATATATATATATATATATTTTTTTTTTGAGACACGGTCTCACTCTGTTGCCCAGGCTAGAGTGCCGTGGCATCAGCCTAGCTCACAGCAACCTCGAACTCCTGGGCTCAAGCAATCCTCCTGCCTCAGCCTCCCACGTAGTTGGAACTACAGGCATGCATCAACATGCCTCGCTATTTTTTTGTATATATTTTTAGTTGGCCAATTAATTTCTTTCTATTTTTAGTAGAGATGGGGTCTCGCTCTTGATCAGGCTGGTTTCGAACTCCTGACCTTGAGCGATCCACCTGCCTCGGCCTCCCAGAGTGCTAGGATTATAGGTGTGAGCCACCACGCCCAACCGAGCCCTGGAGTCTGAGGTTGCTGTGAGCTAGGCTGACGCCATGGCACTCTAGCCCGGGCAACAGAGTGAGACTCTGTCTCAAAAAAAACCCAAAAAACCAAATTCTGTAATTCCTTTTAAATTCGGTGCACATTATTCATAATTAATTAAAACCTATGTTGTCAATTATATCATGAAGTATTTATGCCAATTACAGCCAATTTTCTTATTTCACCTTTTCTAATGTTATTTTTAACTTTCAATAACAAAAAATAAAATCATATGCTAGTGGCTAGAACAATTAGTTTTTAGAAATATGTCTCTTTTTTTTCACTAAAAAGGAAATTTTGATCATGTTTACCAAAATTAATGGAAGTATTTCTGATTTTTTTTTTTTTTTTTTTTTTGAGACAGAGTCTCACTCTGTTGCCCAGGCTAGAGTGAGTGCTGTGGCGCCAGCATAGCTCACAGCAACCTCAAACTCCTGGGCTCAAGCAATCCTCCTGCCTCAGCCTCCTGAGTAGCTGGGACTACAGGCATGTACCACCATGCCTGGCTAATTTTTTCTGTATCTTTTTAGTTGGCCAATTAATTTCTGTCTATTTATAGTAGAGATGGGGTCTCACTCTTGCTCAGGCTGATTTTGAACTCCTGACCTTGAGCGATCCTCCCGCCTCGGCCTCCCAGAGTGCTAGGATTACAGGCATGAGCCACCGCGCCCAGCCGTATTTCTGATTTTTTGTATGTGTTTCCATTTAATTATTTCCTAAACCAAGTTAATTATATTTTCAAGTCAGAGTTAATTATATCAATGTGAACACATTTTCCAAAGTAATGCAGTGCCTTGTATCTTATTTCTTGCTTCATGTGACACATGATTTTAGCTATATGTTATTAAAAATTAGATCATGAGTTTTTCTTTTTTTTTAGAAACAGGGTCTTGCTCTGTTGCCTGGGCTAGAGTGCCGTGGCATCAGCCTAGTTCACAGCAACCTCAAACTCCTGGGCTCCAGCAATCCTCCTGCCTCAACCTCGTGAGTAGCTGGGACTACAGGCCCAAACCACCACGCCCAGCTAATTTTTGTATATTTTGTAGAGACTAGCTCTCACAATGTTGCTTAGTCTGTCTTGAATTCCTGGCCTCAAGTGGTCTTCCTTCCTGCCTCGGCCTCCCAAAGTGCTAGCATTACAGGTGTGATCCACCTCACCTGGCCAGAAAATGTTTATAGTTTTATAAAAATGGATAAAATCATTATATTAGAGCTTCCATAATTTAAACTTGACTTCTCTAACAATGTCATGGAAGGTGCATTTAGAATTTGTCAGTGTTCTTTTTTTTTCTGAAAATATACATTAATATGGTTATGTGAATAGAAAACTTAAGAGTTTTTCTGATCCACTAAGTCCGTTTTGACTTACTGGTTTGATAGTAAAGGTAAACTTTGCTAATTAGGTTATTCTGTAGCCATTGTTAAAACAAATATGAAACAAGAACAAAAACAAAAGAGTAAACCATTCTTTCCTCCTCCACACCCCATTTTTGCCATTTTTTTTCCACCCACTTGTGGTAGTTTTGAGGAAGAAGCTCTTGCCTTCTCTTCACCTCTCGGTTTCTCCCTATGAGTGGAGAGTGAGTTATTTTGTCCTTGATAACAGTCTGACATCCTTTGGGTCCCCGTTTCTTTCCCGCAGAGGGTTAAGGCCATCGAGGCATTTCTTGGGTGTAGCTTGCCTCCCTTTGGCTCTCTGTGCCCGGCAGCCCCTGATCCTGGACACACATGACCACTTATTTCCCTAGGAGGGGGCTAGGCCTGGACTAGGGAGCAACATTTTGACTTCACTCTAAGCCACACTTTACAATTTAATTTTATCATCAAGAAAGCTGATAATTTTATTCTTATTTGAATCCTGTGCATATTTATTTCTCTGTTAATTCAGAACTCTATAGAGAGAGGGATCTTACTTACTGTTAAACTTGGTGATGAACTGGAATGGAGGGTGAGGATGTTGAGTACAGAGGAACCGCTAAGACCAAATCTTGAATTTTAGGCTTTAGCAATGAGGAGGCAGGAGAAAGAGAGACAGTTTTGAGGACTCTTGTTTGATACTTTAACTTTGAGATGTCTATTTAAGATATCCAAGTGGATAGTTTAAGAGAGCAGTAGCATGAACCAGCCTGCAGTTTGAAACTTTCAAAGCCAAAGATGTTATATATCACACTAGGCCCCTCAGGAGGCCAAGGTGTGCTTGAGGTCGGAAGTTCCAGGTTGCAGTGAGCTGTGATCACACCACTGTGCTCCAGCCTGGGCAATAGAATGAGACCCCATCTCTAAAAAGATAAATGAAACAAAAATCGGACTGACAATTTGATGAATAGTAAAGGAAGTCTTGTTGTTCATTATAAAGCTGTACCTTCTACTTCCTTTCCTCCGGAGACACAGGTCAGACTTGAATAATACTGTTGATATTCTCGTAACTTGGACAGCTTCTTGATGGTTTTGCTATACACAGAATTATTGTAAGTCACTGAGAAAGAGAAAGCCGGTTAGTTCTCATTCTTTTAAGTGGATCTCTGTTGCGTCACAGAGCCTTATGCTCTTATGAGGTCTACAATGCCTCTTTTCCTCCCATCCCATGTCAACCCACACACTGCTCTCCTCCCATGCTTCTTTCTGTGCAAGCCTGGCAAAAAATGTGTGGCCAACCCTTTCTTGTACTCATTTATGTTATTTGTTTGTAAGTTTACGTATATATGTTGGTCTCTCCTCACTAGAATGTACAGTCTAGGGAAGGAATTTCACACTCTATACCCAGCGCTTAGAAAAGTGAGCTGCTCATGGAAGGTATTCAGGAAGTACTTGTTGACTTGCTAGCTAACAGCATCTTCCTAATTCTATTAATCTGGAAAGATCACAGGTCTTTTAGTTTTTCTGAAGTTTTCTGGCTGCTGTAACTACAAGTAAGTAGATAGGGGTAAAATTAAAAACAGGGCGAATCCTAACCTTTTGGAGACATTTAGGCATCTTTCACTAAAAGTGATCTCTTCTGCTCATTGGCAGGCACAGGGAGCAGGATCTGACTTTTTGCTTATCCTCAGTTCTTTACTCATGGATCTCATCGTTCTGATTTTGAGACTAAATCTGGTCCCAGTCTTCTATTTTCTCTTTATTTTTTAAGTTCCTGCATGTCTTCTTTCCTCTTGAGTAAGTAACTGTGCTTGAGACCCTTTGTCTCTTGCCCTTTGTTGTAAAAAGTGAAACAAGGTTTTACTAAAATTCTGCCTCTGAGGATTACACTGAACTGTGAGATGTATGTACAACGGGGAGGAAACTGAAAACTGTCTTGTCACACATTTGCAGTCAACATAGAAGTCGTCATAGTCAGTAACGTCCTCACAGATGATTCGTTTCTATTTCTGATCACATTATCAGATAATAGAGCAAGTTTTGACAACCAAATAGTAAAAAAGAGAGCAGAGAAATTTCTGAGCTCTCATAAAAATATAAAGCTTGGCAAAGGGAGCAGCGATTAGCTTACTTCTTTATTGCTTTATTGTGTCGTTGTTTGAACAACTTTCTTTGTCGTGTTGGGAATACTCCCATATGAAGATCAAAAACTTACAGTATTACAGTTATAGACTCAGAGAAGCTATGGTAGTTGTGTTTGCAATAGAGGGATTTTTTTAAAACAAAGGAACAGATCAACACCAGCGAACTGATAAACCTCGTGGTAGGAGATAGAATCCTAGATGGTGACCACCACTGGCATAAACATCGAGGGGGGGTTGTTGTCATAGACTGAATTGTGTCCCCCTCCCCAATTCATATGTTGAAGCCCAACCCCCAATGTGATAATATTTAGAGATGGGGCCTTTGGGAGGTAATCAGGTTTAGATGAGGTTATGGGGGTGGGGCTCTCCTGATGGGGTTAGTACCTTTATAAGAAGAGACACTAGAGAGCTTGCCCCCTGCCCACGTGACGACACAGTGAGATGGCAGTTTCTGCAAGCCAGGAAGAGAGCTCTCACTGTAGCTAGGCCCCTTGAGGCTTTAGTGCCCCAGCCTTTTTAGTGACCACACAGTGTAAATTCTGAATAGGCCTTTGTTTGGGCCACCTGATAACCGCTTGCTTTCTGCCCAATACCCTTTGTTCTCGTGACATGAACTGTCAGTGTACTGTCTTTTGGTCAAGCAGTACAAACATTCCAGGGTCACAAGAAAAATTTATTTATTTTTCCCATTACTGTTGAATGCAAACAAGAAAAATTTATGAATTTGTTTTGCAGAAGGAGTGAAAGAAGAAGGTAGCTGCTGATATTCAGAAGTCTGGTTGCTCAAGATGTTATCTGAGACTGAAGAAACACAGACTCCACCCTCGATCTCCTGGAACCCTCTCCCTTACTACCCTCTCCTGCATAAAACCTCCCCACTTCATCCTTTTGGGAAGATGGATCTGAGAGTTCTTGCTCTCCTGTCTTCTCACTGTGGCCAAATTGGATAAATTTATCTCTACCACCAAGCACTGGTGTCACAGCGTTTGGCGTTTGCTCAGCTACATGAGCATGAATTTGGGGGTCTACAGCATCACCAGACCTGACTATGCTGAATCCTGATCTCAGACTTCCAGCCTCCAGAATTGTGAGAAAATAAATTTCTGTTGTTTAACTCACCCAGTCTATGGTGTTGCTGTGGCAGCCCAAGCTGACTAAACCAGTTATGATCACATGTGGGAAAATGCAACTAAGACTGTGCAAATTAAGCCTGGAATAGATAACTATCCAAATAATAAATGATAATAATAGTAGTAATAACTTATTTCATGAAAATCATGGCATTCTCAGGGTTTCCACTTTATGTCAAGAAAGGGGAAACTAGTTCTTCAGGAAATCCATAGAAAGTGCTTGGGAAAGGATCAAGAGATGGCTGCATTTTAGCCAAAAACTTACCCACAGAACTCACAGTGAAACAGGTACTGAGAAGTGAGATGGAGATCACAGCCATAGACCAGACCTTCACCTGGAGCCACCAGATCTCTTTCTCTGTCAGATCAGCAAGACAAATGCACAGTTACAATCTCCACTACTAGGGGGCTGAGAAACAAGAATCCCAAGGAACTTAGAATAAGAAAGTTTACTTGATATCTCGTGATACAGGAAAAAAAAATAGAAATACAAAAATTTAAATAACAATAAAGCCAGGCTATGAACAAAACTAAAACAGAAAAAATGCAAAAGCAAGAAGAGATCATAGAAATTACCTCAGAACAAATGACCAGATAGTACCCTGGAGCCCAAGACAAATCCAGGGAAAACTCATCCAGAGTAAACTGCACTTTCCAATTCCCGACTCTCTTTCCCCTGGAATCTCACTCACATCCTTCCCATGATTCCTTGCCTTTTCCCAATATCAGATTGTATTATTATTGTTTTTAGAGACAGGGTCTCACTCACTGCTGGGGCTGGAGTGCAGTGGTGTCATCATAGCTCACAGCAACCTCATACTCCTGGGCTCAAGCGATCCTCCTGCCTCAGCCTCCTGAGTAGCTGGGACTAAAGGCACACACTGCCACGCCCATCTAATTTTTCTATTTTTTTGTAGAGATGGTGTCTTGCTTTTGCCCAGGCTGGTCTCGAACTCCTAGCCTCAAAAGATCCTTCTGCCTTGGCCTCCCAGAGTGCTAGGATTGCAGGTGTGAGCCACTGAACCTGGCGTCTCCAATATCAGTTTGTCTTTAATTTCTCACCTCTTTGTATAGTTAAATTCATATTCTTTTTTTTTTACATTAAAAAACAGAGGCCATGCTAATCTCTGTATTGTTCCAATTTTAGTATATGTGCTGCCGAAGTGAGCACCAAATTCATGTTCTATTAAAGGCTTCTAGGGCTGAATTGTTTTTGGTTTTGTTTTCTCCTTTCATCTGTCCCTGGATTCCACTATTCTTTGATGAAAAGTTGTCTACTTCTTCTCCCAAAGTCTTTTTTATCACCTCAATGCCTGTTTCCCCATTTCCTAGTGTTCCTACTACCTTCTCTATACCTGAGAAGACAACGAGTGCTCACCTCTGTCTTGCAGATGTTCTTCTGGCACCATTGTGTGTGCACACATGCTTTTGGCTTCCTCTGACCAGGAGGCTGAGGAGCGCTCCCTGAAGATGTTACCCTGAGGGTCTGGCTTCATTCAAACAGGCCAAGTTCGTAGGTCCTTTGTGTCTACTCTTGCAAAGGAAGAGATGCGACTCAGAAGACTTTCTGCGGTGAGCTAAAGCTTCTAGTTTAAAGTATATATTATCTTCAGAAATGAGGAAACACAAAAGAGGAAATTGAGAGATACATGAAAAGCAGTTCATAGGTACAAGTCTGAATACTTATTCAGTTTCACACATGAAAATTTTTTCTGTTCGATTTTGGTGCACTCAGACATGCAAGATAGATTTTTTATATGTCCCAAGAAAATTCAGTTAGGCTTTAAATAAATTTTGTGTTCCCTAATGAATTACTTTTCTTGTTATTAATTTTTTTTTTTTTTGATACAGAGTCTCACTCTGTTGCCCAGGCTAGAGTGAGTGCCATGGCATCAGCCTAGCTCACAGCAACCTCAAACTCCTGGGCTCAAGCAATCCTTCTGCCTCGGCCTCCTGAGTGGCTGGGACTACAGGCATGCGCCACCCATGCCCGGCTAATTTTTTCCATATATTTTTAGTTGTCCAGCTAATTTCTTTCTATTTTCAGCAGAGATGGGGTCTCGCTCTTGCTCAGGCTGGTTTCCAACTCCTGACTTTGAGCCATCCACCCGCCTCAGCCTCCCAGAGTGCTAGGATTACAGGCGTCAGCCACTGCGCCCGGCCCCTTGTTATTAAATGTTATGTAAATTTTCATTCATGTGCTTAACATTTATCATGTTTGAAGATTTTGCACTACCACAGCCTAGGAAGATGAGCAAAAGTCTTATTGCAATAAGGATTGAGACGAAAAACAACTGCACCCATAGACACAGAGTGGAAAAGTCATTGCTGAATGGAAGATTCTTGAATTCTATCCACCTAGGTCATTAAAACACTCCTTTTGTGTCAGGGCCAGGTTTGGGCTGAGGTCAGTAATATCGTATAATCTTCTCAGCTGAAGAGAAGAATGTTCTAAGGCACAAGAAGGAGAAGTGTGGGGTTGTATGATGTCGAAGGTGGGGCTCTTGCATGTGAGGAGTTCAGGGATTCTTCCTCACATGCAGCCTCCGCAGTGTGGACCTTGCCCTCTGCTAAATCATTGGCGGCAATATATTCTCAGACGAGTGGTCTACAATAGAGGAAATCCATTATTGCCTCTGCTAATGCAACAGAGATGCTTGTGTTGAAGGATGGTTACAAGTAATGGTGAAACAGACACAGAAATAAATAGCCTAGGTATCCTGGAATCTTCCCTAGAACTTAGCTGAGATTTAACAATGGTAGAGGCAAGGGTGGGAGAAAGTAGTGCTGAATTAGCAGCCATACATTGAGATGTCTTAGCATCCACACCAATGAGATCCTTTCTAAGCCGTGCACCTGCTGAAACTACTCAACAGTTGTCTCCTGTCTCCTGTCTGCCTCCCATGCGCAGCTCCGCTAACACCCCTCTGCCCTGCCCAGGGGCTTCTTCCCCTTTCATTCCTCTGTCTCGTACTGGGATGCAGAGTACGAGGGTAATCCTTGAATATGCAATGCTAAGAAGACAGGAGCAAAGGCAAAAATTAGAAAAATAATTTAAAATAAAACAAATCAAAAAAGCAGAAAGAATGACAAATCCTTTTTCCAAATAAAAGCAGAACTGCATTAGGTCCAGGCCAGGTACAGACATCCCAGCAGAATATTCTGAGTATGACCAGACAAGACAAATGTAGACAAGAATTGGCAGCTGTGTTGCTCACTTCCTCTGCACCTGGTTGCTGAGGGAGGCTGTCGCCCCCAGGGTGATGGGGATGGCCAAATACACAATGCCAGACATGGGACGGATGAGACTGCCAGCACTGTAGTCACACATACTCACGGCCTGGGGAAGGAGGGCAGTGCACACTGTGCGGGGTCAGGCAGAGGTTGCGCTTGGGAACAGAATGAACAAGGCGAGACCGGGGGAGGCAGGGTCTGTCGTGCCAAGAGGGTGAGGTGGCCTCTGTCTCCCGAGGGAGGATGTGATGGCTTCTTTGAAGAATTTTGTGGGCTGTCAGGGAAGTGAAACCCGTTAGTTGGAGGAGCAGGTGGAGTGCAGCTGACCCAGCTGAGATGGGAACTAGCTGAGTGGGAAGCGTATGGACCAGAATAAGGGAACCTTTGGTCAGGCCCGTGGGGCCTTGTAAGGCTCTAACATACCAAGGCAGCACGAGAAACTTTAGGCCTTATGAAGCAGCAGAACTAGGAAAGTGGTGCCTATGCTGTAAGGATGAATCAATGCATACCGCTTTTATAAAAGACAAGGCATACTAATCAATGATTTGAACTGCCCTAAATCTCCTTACTAGGGAATTGCATTGGGAACATTCTTTGAACATAATGTACAGGTTTGGAATAAGGACAGGGTGTCAGTTAGCTTTTGCTGTAAACTAATTACCTTACAACTTAAAACACAGCCATTAATTTAGTTCACCATTTTGAAGGTCAGCAATTTGGGGTGAACTCCATGGGGTGATTCTGGTTTGGATTGGATCGGATCCGTCTCAGGGGGCTCACTCATGTGTCTGCGGTGGGCTGGCAGGTTGACTGGGGCCGGTGGGTTTACGATACTTGACGTGGGACGGCTGGGGTGACTAGGGTCTCTCACCACTCCGTGTGTCACCCTCTAGGGGGTTAGCCTGGTTTATGTACCTGGTGCCAGGAAGGTTCCAATTGCAGCAAGAGAACAAGAGACAAGCCCCATTGTGCACATACTTTTAAAATCTTGTTTGCCAGAAAATTACCAATGCTTCGACAGAGTCTGAGGGTGGCAGGCCATGAGGAGGTCTGCTGGGCTCCAAATCCATGCTGCTTCCACCTCACAGCACCGGAACCTTCCAGAGTCCCAGCCTTCCAGAGAGGCGTGTCAGGGCTCCCCACGGAGTTCAAAGGGAACGCTGGACTCTCATCCCTGATTCAGCTGAAATGGCCCTGCTTTTCTCTGCTCCATAAAAAGGGATCCAGTCAAGATTCCATCGTGATGAGAAAGACAGGTTTGAAGCCACCACTCTGCTTCTCTGGTCAGTCCTGCCAGAATCTGCGAAGGCTCTTCCTTGTGCGGACCTCTTTCTTTAAGTCCAAGAATACAACACGGCACAGGGTTTAGATCATGGCCTCTGAAGTCAGAACACGTGGGTTCCAATCCCTACCCAAGGAGCTGTGCGATCTTGAGCAATTACCTGATCTCCCTGTGCCTCAGTTTCCTCATCTGTAAAATGGAGGTTATAACAGAACTACTACCACAAGTTCATTGTGCGAACTAATACGTGTAAAATGCTTAGAATACTCAGCAAATAATAAGCACTATATGACTATTAGTTATCATAATCATTATCCGCAAATCTGTGCTAATCTGAAAGGCTGCCTCTGAGTTACCTTATATCTACTTACCCCATCCCAGAAATTATGATCCAAAAGAATTCAAAAAATATGCTCATTCTCTACCAGCTGAGTCTATTGAAGTCAGACGCTCATTAGGTCTCTCATTTATTAATTCTATCATTCACTCTTTCATCCAGGATTTATTGAAAGTCTCCAAGTGTTAGGGGTACAGGAATGAATGAGAGAGACAAAGTCCCTGATCTCATGGGGCTTATTTATACCTTACTGGAGGAGACAGACAATAAACAAATAAATACGGGGTGTGTAGATGATTAGCATGAGAAGAAAAATAAAGCAGGACAAAAAAAGAGAAAATTACCAATTCTTCAAATTATAACGTTAAAAAACAATCACTCTCTTACACTTAAAACTTATTATTTATGCCAAATGCAAGCTGCTGCACTGTAAAGAAAGTTGCTTCATCTACATCAAACTTAGGGCTGACACACTTAAATAGTTTAGGGAATAGCTTGTGGACAAAGAAAAAAAAATCTCAGCCAGGCATAGTGGCTCACACCTGTAATCCTAGCACTCTGGGAGGCCGAGGCAGGAGGATCACTCAAGGTCAGGAGTTTGAGACGAGCCTGAGCAAGAGTGAGACCCCTGTCTCTACTAAAAATAGAAAGAAATTAGCCGGACAACTAAAAATATATAGAAAAAATTAGCTGGGCATGGTGGCTCATGCCTGTAGTCCCAGATATTCAGGAGGCTGAGGCAGAGGGATCACTTGAGCCCAGGAGTTTGAGGTTGCTGTGAGCTGGGCTGACGCCACGGCACTCACTCTAGCCCTGGCAGCAGAGTGAGACTCTATCTCAAAAAAAAAAAGAAAAAAGAAATCTCATTACGCAGTGGCATTTTATTTCCTACCCACCCCAAAAAATAATTTTCAGAAAGAAACCCTATAAAAAAATGTGGTCTGGAGTATGTTAGTTCTAAGACTCTTCTACCTAATCTAGGGCAGCCCCTTTACCGAGACTCACACTCTGCTCTGACCCTGCTGATTTCAAGAGGAGGCAGGGAAAAGAGAATCAAAATACCTTCCCCTCCCCTTCAGTCCTGGATCTAGGCTTCCCACTGCGTGTGTTTTCCTTCCAGCTGACGGCTACGGTGCCCCTTTCTCCCCGTGGCCATACCAGGCCTGGGCCTCCCACACCAGAAACAGGAGAAGGAAAGGGAAGAGCATACACCATACAGAAGAAAAGGTGTCCCGGAGAAAGACAGGAAGGGAAGTGTGTGAAAGGCCTTTTCCATATATAACTCTTTATAACTTCCGCTGAAACTCTGTCATCTAACCTGTATCCTATTTGTGTGACCCTGAGGACTAGTTTTTTTTTCTCACTCTTGCCCAGGCTAGAGTGCTGTGCCATCAGCCTAGCTCACAGCAACCTCAAACTCCTGGGCTCAAGCCATCCTCCTGCCTTAGGCTCCTGAGTAGCTGGGACTACAGGCATGTGCCACCATGCCCAGCTAATTTTTTCTATATATTTTTAGTTGGCCAATTAATTTCTTTCTATTTTTTAGTAGAAACGGGGTCTCGCTCTTGCTCAGGCTGGTCTCGAATTCCTGACCTTCAGCGATCCACCCGCCTCGACCTCCCAGAGTGCTAGGATTACAGGTGTGAGCCACCGCACCCGGCCTGTGTTCCACATTTGGATCGTGGTCATGCCTCTGCCTGGGTGCCCAAGCCACCCTTTCCTTTACCCACTTCATTCATTGCTCACTAGTTCCTATCAATTCTGCCTCCTGAATAGTTCTGTCCCATCTCTCTCTATCTGATTTCTCACTGGGATTATTCTCCTCCAGAGAGGAGGCTCTCTCTATACAGAGCCATAGAGATGTTTCTAGAATGCAGACATAAGCAGGCCTCACCTCGCCTCACTCTTTCCGATGGCTCGCATCAGGACAGCTCCCATGCTGTGGCCCAGCTTCTGTCTTCTGCAGCCTCACACCCACCTTGTACCTCTAGCACTTTCTGCTTCCAAGATGCTGACTTCACAATTGCCCAGCCTCATCACACTCTTGGCAAACCCAAGGCATCTGCACCAGTGGCTCTTTCTCCCTGCAACATCCTTGACCCCTTGCCCATCTCACACTCACACTTCCAGGACCAGTGGCCATGGCAGGGAGAGTCCCTCATTCCACAGTACATGGCTGTCTGTCTTTCTCCATGCAGCCATGTATCTTTGGCCACTTCCATTGTTGTTCTTGTCATATCACACTGTAATTACAAATGTATATGCTTGTTTCCTCTCCTAGACAGTGACGCCTTGAGAATAGGTCTGGGGATTAGTCGCTGTGGGTGCCTAGCCTGGCTCCTAGCAAACAGCAGGTTCTCAGGGCACATGTGTTGACTCGATGAATGAATGAGAGTCTGGGTAACTGACAAAATAAGTGATCTACACAGAGGGGAGGAAGGCTGGTCCCTGCATGAAGAGTTGGGAGGGGAGAGAAGCTCTGCTCTCTTCTTCCTAGCATTCCCAGCCATGGAACCAGCCTGATCAAAGGCTGCTGCTTGTGGCTAAAGGGCATGGTGTGCCTGGGACCATGGAGGTGTTGCCTGATGTCAGGATGTCACGTGTCTCCAACCACAGGCGTCACATGGACATTCCATGCTGCCTGGCAATTACACTTTCCCCACTAAGCTTGCTTTCGTACTTACCAGGATGAGGATTTTTGTACCGTCTCTCCTCAGACCTCCTGCTCCTGTCTCCCTAGTTCTCCAGAGGGCTTGGAAGTGACCACCAGCAGCTCCCTCATCCCCCCCACATCAAATCTACAAACCCATCAGTTCTCATGTTCCCCTCTGACCCTCTAGTGATGATGGGAGATGTGTCCTCTCTTCCTTCTGGAAACCATCCCCTCCCACATTCTTGGATGTGGCCCCTGCAGGTCCCCCTCACCCCTGCACCAGCAATCTCGCCTCTCATGCAGACCACGTCCAGTACACAGGCACACTCTAGCTGGGTTCAAATCCTGGCTCTGACACTGAGCATCGTCATGACCTCGGACAAGTTGTATAAACTTCATCTATGAAATGGAGGTAATCAGGGCATCTTCCTTTTAGGGCTGTCGTGAGGATTAGCTAAGACCAAACACGTGAGTGCTAGACACAGTGCCTACCCCAAGGAAGCACTCAGTAAATGTCAACTGAGATTAAAGTCGTATTGCTGACAGGACTAAACTTTTCCCCGATCCACATCCCCCTGCACCTACTTATTTCTTTGCTCCCTGTTACAGAAACTTCTGAAAAGTGTTGTCCCTGTCTCTGATTCCTTAGCCCCCATTTTCTTCTCGAATCCACACTGCCTTCCGTCCTAAGGACACCACTGAAACCGCCCTCGTTAAGGTCAACAGTTGACTTTTCTCTTAGCAAACCCAGCTTCATTCTTCTGTTCTCATCTCATGTGACCTCAGCTGCATTCAACACAGACAGCCACATCCTCCTTCTTGAAACAGTGCTTTCTTTTAGAGTCTAGGACACCACCCTCCCTGGGTTTCTTCCTCTCTCTGGCTGCTTCTCAGTCTCCTCTACCGGTTTCCCTCCTCTGTCCCACTTCAACGGTCCAAGAGCCTCAGCACTTTGTTCGTGGGGCCCTTCTTTCCCCTGTTGTCTCACCCCATACTGTGCTTTGAAATGCCTTTAAATAACCATCCGTCTGGCTGTGACTCCTGACTTTATACATCCTGACCTAGCCTGAGCTAGTCTACCGTGTCCAGCCATCTACCTGTGGAATTTACTTATCATTGTTTATTTTAGACATCTCAAAGTTAATTGTTATTTTATACACTTCCCAACCTATTTCTTCCCTGGTCCCCATCTCAGGAAACGGCATCATTATTCCCAGATACTCAAGTTAATAATCTGGAGGTCATTTGTGATTCCTCCCTTTCTTTTGTTCTTCACATGCAACCCACAAGCAAGTCTTCAAGCCACATGCTGAATCCACCCACTTCTCTCTACCCCTGCTGCCAACCCCCTAGGCTGAGCTCCCTCATGTCTTGCCTCCCAGCCTACACAGTGGAAGGACATTCCAGGTGAGGGAACGGTATGTGCAAAGCCCAGAAGAGGCACACGGTGGGTAGGGGTATTACCCTGCATGCATGGAGAATGCATAAGGTGTGCAGGGAAATGAGGCTGAGACCAGACCACAGAGAGGCTGGGGGCCAACCAGAGAGGCAATGCAATAATGCCAGTGCACTGCAGGGGGCTTTGCTTGGCTGCATAGGTGGGCCCCAAGGGAGGGGTGGGGGAGCGTGGAAGGGGTAAGAAACAAGAGGCTGGATTTGAGGTTCTGAGGTCACGGTGTTGAGGTGGGGGAGTGGGGTAGAAATGGAAAAGATGAGCAGACACTGGAAACATTTTGAGGAAAAATGATCAGGGCTAGAAAACATATGGAATATGGGGGAAAGGAGAGGGAAGAATCAAAGGTGCTTCTTGGAGAAGAATGAGGGCTGAAGGAGACAGCTGGGTAGGGGTTTGGTGGGACAGCTGGCCTGGGTTCTGGGGAAGGGTGGAGTCCCTGCCTGAATCACAGAGAGGACCAAGCCCTGAGGACCTTCATGAACCAGCTTCTGGGGTTCCAAGGCTGCAGGCAGGGAGGGGGGTAGGAAGCCAAAGGTTTTGAGGGGCCCCTTTCCCAGGAGGCCAGTGCTGTGTGGGGGATGGGGTCTCACCCGCCTGCGCTCCGTCCTGTCCAGGTCGTGGGTGAACTGTAAGACAGAAAAGCATCAGTGTCACCTCCCCTGCCCCTTGGTGGCCCCTCCTCCCTGGGCACGGCTCACCCATCACCCACCTTCATAGTGGGCTGCAATTGCTTTGCGAGCTCGTGTTTTCCGGCCTTTAGGTGCTGAGAATTAAGGAAAGACAGGTGAGCAAAATGGGCCCCTCCGGGACCCCTCCCCCAGCCTTGTTCCCCTCTCAGGGACCCTGGCATCCTCATTCTTGTCCAGACTCCTGGCCTCAGAATCTCAGGCCTCATCTTCCTCCGTAAGTATAGTAATTATGTAATTTGTCATCCAAACTGGGGTAATTCTGAGAGCAAAACGGGACGCCATTAATTAACCACACTGGGATAACGGGTACGCGCCGGGACAGTCCCACAAAAGCCTGGATACAGGGTCATGTGGTCATCCCATTCTCTTTGCCTATTGGGGCCCAGGCCTCTGACTCCCCACCTTGGCCCCAGGGGTTCTCCTAACTCCTAGCCATCCCCCCCTTCATATTTGGATTAGGGTCTGAAGAAGCGTGTCCCTTCAGAGAGAGGGCCAGAGTCCCGAGGTGGGAGTGGTTAGCTGCATGTCTCTGGACCTCCCTCCATTCTCTGGGCCTCACTTTCTCTGTGAGGATGATGGTTTTGCTCTGCCCACTTGTAGGGCTGTTATGAATAAAAGCAATAACGAATCCAAAAGCCAGTGCAGACTGGCACTACTGTTATTCCCGAGGTTGGGATAGCAGGATGCTCACCACTTCTGCGAGGCCGAACTAATCGTTTCAGGAAAGGCACCGGATCCCGACTTTCCTCTGTCTGGGGTTTCAGTTCCTAGGGGAATTAAGGGCAGGGTTCAACCAGGGACTCCCAGAGACATAAACTGAGACACACAAGGCCTATCAACAGAGCCACCAGCCAGCAATAGGCACAGAAGTTTCAGGGACAGATCACACCCCTTAGCCAAGTATGGCTGGGGCCAAGGGGCAGGCAAGGCACTGGGGATCAGGCCCTGTCCTCACCCCATTCTCGAGACCAGCCACACCTTCCCTACCCCCAGAATGGACACAGACCCTGCACACAGTTGGCACATTGCACACAGCCCCACCCACAGTCGGCGTGCACACACCCTGTACACAACAGCATCCCTCTTCCCCGATCACACATCTCACACTCCCATGTCATCCCCAGCCAGTAGACACTTCAAACTCAGGTGGCACAAGACCAGCACAAGCCCCCTTACACACAGTTGTCACTGGTCACCCTCTCTCCCCCCCAACAAACACACACACACACACACACACACCCATGCATGCACCGTCTTCATGCACACTGGCACACTTCCCATGCCCAGCAGCATGCAGGCAGCGCCCACACACCCACTCACCAGAGGGTCCTGGTCCTCCTCTGACACCAGCTCCCCCTGGGAAGGCTCCTGCTGGGAAGGAGGCAGCGTCACCCTGTCCTTCTCCACCTGACACCTCACCCTCCACCCATCCTCTGGTGCCCTTGCCCTCAGCCCACAGGGCCCCCAGCGGCTCCTCTGTAGTCTTTGCTCCTAAAGTGCCCAGGGAGGGGCGTGCAGCGGGGCCTCACCTGAGCAGACAGCGATGCCCGGCTCCCCAGGCTGACCGCGGCCAGTAGGAGGCCAAGGCCGGCCAGCGCCAGGCCCAGGCCCAGCATGAGCGGGGCCAGCAGGGCGGTGCCCGGTTCCCCCCGGCGCCCCCTCCGCCTCTGGCTCCGACGGGCGGCCATGGGGGCGGGGGGCTGTTCCTGCCTCACCGCCCCCCCATCCCGGGACCCGAGGGATCGGGGGAGGGGGAGCGGGCGGGCGGGCCGGGCTGGGGAGAGGGAGGGGCAAGGGAAACGGGGCGGGAGGGGGGGACGAGGACAGGAAGCCGGACGCTGTTTGTGTGTGATTAAACTCCGAGCCTCTCGCCGAGCGCAGCACGGCGCGGACGGGGTGGGCGCGCGGCCGACTTTAGAGCGCCGGGGCCCCGCGGGACGGTGCCCGGGTGGCGCTGCAGGCAGGGCGCTCGAGAGGCAGTGAGAGCAGAAATGAGCAGGAACTCCACCCGGGCCTGTGCGCGGCGATGAGGCTGCGAGGCCCCTGGACACCCCTCTAGGGAACCCGGGGCCGGGGTCGTTATTCCCTCCGTCTACACTGTTAGGGCCAAGGTACCCTCCTCCTCCTCCGCTGTAGACAGTTTGGATTTTATCAGCTGCAACTAAAGACAATACTTTCCAGGAAGTAACTGGAAAAGTACTTGGGGATATCTATTAACATGGATTACGTTTTCACTTCTTTGAGCATATCAATTGGTAGTTGGTCCAAACTGCAGCGTCCTGCGGCTCGGGAGAGCAAGCCAGACGCAGGGCGCATCCTCGGGCAGTTTGTCCCCAGAACGTACTTCTCTGGAAACGTGGGCGCCGCTTCAGCTAATGGTAGGGCTTACGGAGAGCTGGGCAGAGCTAACAAACAGGAGCCCCGTAAACGAATTTAGGGGAAGAAGAGTTGGACCCTTTTTGCCATGAAAACAGTTTCGTACACAGCAATGTCTGCAAAAAGTCCTTTGACCTGTAATGTTCGCTTCCGCACGTCTGCAGTGAAGGTGTTAGAAAACAACTGTGTGAGAGTAATCACTAAACAACAGGGTAAAGCGGTGTTTCTGAGTAAGGTAAGAATGTGTCCAGCCTCCCGCCGGGCGGGGCTCCTTCCCTCCCTGGCTGCTGTCCTGTCACCTGCTGAACAGCCTTTTCTGCCTCAGGGTCTCAACACAAGTTATTCCCCTTACCTAGAATACTCGGACCACCTCCACCTGCAGCTTAGGACACTTCAGGGAGAGTTTTTCAGATCATCTTTTAAAATTAGGACCCCCAGCTCCCCTCATTCTCTCCCCTCCTGCCCTTTATTTCTTTCTTAGTTATCACGTTTTGGAATGATATACTTGGCTACTTGTGTATCGTCCACCTCCCCAAATATATTGTAAAATAGTATAAAATTTCATATTTCCTGGTTTGCCTGCTTATTGCGTCTCTAGAATATAAAGTCTATGAGGACGTGATTCACCATTATATCCCCAGCACCTGTGAAATGTCAGCTTCTCAGCTATTACTGGAACAGCCTGTTGGAAAGACACAGCTGAGGTTATGGCTTACCCCTCGACTGTCGGACTGCACCTTGGGGGAAGAAGGGCAAGGCCATGATATTTATTGAGACTTGGAAGTCTGGTTGTGGGGGATTGACTTTCAATGCTGGGGTAGGGACAGGGGTTGATGAGGGTTGGGTAAGGGACAGTTTAGGATGAAAACAGCAAAGGGAGGATTTTGAGGTGAGGAGCTTCTGAAAGTCTAAGGGCATGAACTGTCCATTGCTTCTTTTGAACTCCTGACCTTGAACAATCCACCCGCCTCGGCCTCCCAAAGTGCTAGGATTACAGGTGTGAGCCACCGCGCGACCGGCCTTATTGCTTCTTTCTATTGAAGAGTTGATAGATCTTTCAGGAAGTTCCTAGAATAAACCAGAAAGTTAACTTGAGGGCCATGGCTCCTGGCTCCTGGCTCACGCCTGCAATCTCAGCACTTTCAGAAGCCAAGGTAGGAGGATCACTTGAGCCCAGGAGTTCGAGACCAGCCTGAGCAACATAGCAGGACTCCATCTCTACAAAAAATTTAAAAAATTAGCCTGGCATTGTGGCGTGGGCCTGTGGTCCTAGTTACTCGGGAGGATAAGGTGGAAGGAAGGATCCCTTGAGCTCAGGAGTTCAAGACTGCAATGAACTGTGATCACCCCACTGCACTCCAGCCTGGGAAGCAGAGTGAGACCCTGTTTCTAAAACAATAAAATAAAATAAAAATAAAGTTAATTTGAAACATTCAATTCATTTCAAATAATAGATATGGCAATGAAGATCGTGGAATAGTCATGTTAACGTAGATAGTAAGCTATGTCAAGAGTATGTGGTTTCAGTTCTCAGCCTACAGCAGTGCCTTGGACATAACAGATGCTTAATCCACATTTGTTGGTTGACTGAACTGGTTGACAAATGAAAACTCTAAGAAAACAGGGACCACATATGTCTTTTCCTCTGCTTATATTCAGTAGCTAGTACGGTGTCTGGCAAACAAGGAACACTCAATAAATACTTCTCGAATGGACTCTAGTGGTTGACGTTTAATACAGGGAGGAGAAAGAAACACAAGAGGCTTTGGTGGAAATCCTGTAAGGAATTCTGGTTGTTGCGAGGATCTATGTAACTTAATGACACTGATTCAAATTTCGTTTTACTTCACACTTGTGACTTTCCTTTTTTTCCCTTGATACAAGGGTTTCTCTGGCATTATTCTGTGCTTAGTAGATATGGTTATGGTTATTTGGGTCACAGAAATTAAATGAAGAAAGGGATGATGGAATAGAAAGGGATTTTCTTTTTTTGGGGGGGGGACAGAGTCTCACTCTGTTGCCTGGGTTAGAGTGCCGTGGCGTCAGCCTAGCTCACAGCAACCTCAAACTCCTGGGCTGAAGCGATCCTTCTGCCTCAGCCTCCCATGGAGAGAGAAAAGAATCACAAGCTGGCGTCTCTTGCCAGAGACACTGGCAAAAGTAGATGTAGTAACAGAGGTTTACTTATGTAACCAACATAATTAATATATAAAATATATATAAAAATAATATAAAGACAGTCATCCCAATGGAAGAGGAAAGGAAGAGGGAGTGTGAGTTAAACACTTCATGTTTTTTATTAGAAAATTGGTATTAATTAAAGTTGATATATAAAGAAATAGAAGTATGAGCATTTCACCTGGGATTTCGGAAGTAACTTCCAGAAGGACTAAAAACAGAGAACGTTAAGGGGTTACCTCTAGGTCATGGGAGTGGGGTGGGATAAGATGGGAAGGGTTGAGGCACTGTTGTTTTTCATCATTATGTCCCCTGTTCCACTTGATTTTTGTTATCAGGTGAATGCAGCATTTGAACGTGTAAAAAGAAAACAATTGTGAAGCAGGAAGGCTTGCCGAGGATAGAGAAAGTCATTCATTACCCTGGCCTGTGATCACACCTGCTAATGGAAAAAAACAGGGATTGGACCCTTGGAAACAGCAGATCATCATCGGATCCTTTAACTTTGGCTTGAAAAATTAATTCAATACACTTAACCTTTTTGTTCTTGGTTTGTGGCCAAAGTTAAAATTAACTTGCATTTTTTAGGACACTGATAGGAAGTGACTTGGGAAATGTGTAGGAAAAATACTGAAAGGAAATCTGCCGGCATGATTTTTTTTCCTGCCTTTTTATGCTTTTTTTTTTTTTTTTTCTGAGACAGAGTCTCACTCTGTTCCCTGGGCTAGAGTGCCGTGGCGTCAGCCTAGCTCACAGCAACCTCAAACTCCTGGGCTCAAGTGATCCTCCTGCCTCAGCCTCCCGGGTAGCTGGGACTACAGGCACGCGCCACCGTGCCTGGCTAATTTTTTTCTATTTTTAGTTGTTTGGCTAATTTCTTTCTATTTATAGTAGAGATGGGGGTCT
>CAUYMX010031157.1:0-12138 GCA_963573855.1 Lepilemur septentrionalis
CTTCTTCTCTTGAGTTTTCTAAATTGTTTTACGGTTCAAGCAAAATGGTAACATTTTTGAATATAGTTCTACATGTATATAGTGAAAATATTTAACATAATTATATTAAAAATAAGGGAGAGTAAAGAGACTTAAGGAGAGTGGCTTCTATACTTCACTTGATCCAGTAAAACGTAGATACCAGTAGATCTTTATGGTGATGAAATAATTCTGGATCCTGATTAATGTGGTGGTTGCAGGAATTTACACATATGATGAAATAGCATATAACTATATATACACGTAGTACAAATATCAATTTCTTGGTTTTCTAATTGTATTTATGTAAGATGTAACCATTGGGTAAAACTAGGTGAAGGTACACAGACATATCTGAACTATTTTTGCAATTTTCTGTGAATTTAAAAAAGTTTTAATAAATGATCTAAGAAATTAATTGAACCATAATTGAATGGGTCTTTTTCTGGTTCTCTAGTCTCTTCTATTGATCTATGTATATGTCCATCCCAGTGCCAATATCACACTGAATTGATTAACAAAGTTATAGAAGATCTTTTAATCACGATGTGCTCCAAATTTGTTCTTCAAAGTTGTATAAACTATTAGAGGTCTTTTGCATTTTCAAATATAGGATCAGCTTGCCAATTTGTACAAAAAAAATCTTGCAGGTATTTGACTGGGATTGCACAGACTCTGTAGATAAATTTGGAGAAATTGACATTCTAACAATATTGAGTCATCCAATCTATAATCAAAGTCCAACTACACTCACTTAAGATTTAAGGACACACATAGGCTGAAAGTGAAGGATTAGAAAAATATATTCCATGCAAATGGTAACTCAAAGAAAATACATTAGACAAAATAGACTTATGCCAAAACTTGTCAATAGAAACAACAAAGGACATTACATAGTTATAAAGGAGTCACTTCATGAGGAAGATATAACAACTATAAATATATGCATCCAATATCAGAGCACCTAAATATAGAAAGCAAATATTGACAGAACTGAAGGAGAAATAGATGATGGTACAATGATAGTAGTAGACTTCAAAACTTATCTTTTACTAATGGATAGAACCTTCAGACAGAAAATCAATAAGGAAACAGCAGACTTAACACCATAGACCAAATAGGCCTAACGACTATACAGAACATTCAACCCAACAGCCGCAGAATGTATTCTTCCCAAGTGCACATGGAATATATTCCAGAATAGATACCATTTTAGGTCAAAAAAACAAGTCTTAACAAATTTAAGAAGATAAAAATTATGCCAACTATCTTTTCTGACCACAATGGAATGAATAGCAGAAATGAATAGAAGGAAAACTGGAAAATTCACTGATATGTAGAAATTAAATAAAACACTCTTGCATAACTATTGGGTCAAAGAAGAAATCAAAAAGGAAATTAAAAAATTTTCTGAGACAGAAGTTTCTGTTCATCTCCTTTGCCCATTTATAAATGGGGTTGTTTGATTTTTTTCTTGTTAATTCTTTTGAGTTCTAGGTAGATTCTTGTTATCAGACCTTTGTCGGAGGTGTAGAGAGAAAATATTTTTTCCCATTCTGTAGGTTGTCTATTTGCTCTAGTGATAGTTTCTGTGGCTGTGCAGAAGCTTTTTAATTTGATCAGATCCCATTTGTTTATTTTTGTTGCTGCATTAATTGCTTTCGGAGTCTTCTTCAGGAATTCTTTGCCTAGGCCAATGTCTGAAAGGGTCTTGCCTACATCCTCTTCTAGGATTCTTAAGGTTCCATGCCTTAAGTTTAGGTCTGTTAACCATGTTGAGTGAATTTTTGTAAGAGGTGAGAGATAGGGATCCAGTTTCATTTTTCTGCATGTAGCTATCCAGTTTTCCCAGCACCATTTATTGGAAAGAGATTCTTTTCCCCAATGTATATTTTAATCCAGTCCCAGCAACTCCGATCCTCGACAAAGAACCCAGATGAGAAAGCACCAGCGAAAGATCACAGGAATCATGAAGAATCAGAGAGAAAAATCGCCTCCAAAAATAAAATCTCTGTCATCACCAACTGATAGTAACCTACTTGATACGATTAATCTGACAGAGGAAGATTTCTTTGTTTCATTTTTAAGCTTCAGACTTTTGGCTTATCAGAGATTATGTTTGAATCAATATTTCTGTAAATTAATAGTAGGCGTTTTACAAACTACAGAATGCAAGAGCACAAATTACCCTTCAAATTGGACAATCCAAGAATTATTTAAAAGACGTTTCCTTTCACCTATTGAGACCCCTAATTCCGCTCCCCAACTACTTTTCAAGCATATCCCACCCCTTCACAGTGTCCCCCTGGGGAATTGGGGGGTGGGAGGTAGACCCACTTTTCCCATTCTTTCACCCACCTTTCCTTTCCCGAGTTCTCTTTCCTTTTTTCTGGTTTATGACCAAGTCTGAAAATGGTAGCTTCTAGGGCTATAGAGTTTGACTTGGAATCTTGCAAAGTATTTTTAAATAAATGAATGGATGTAGATGAGTGTAATGTCATATGATGTATTTGTGTGTTCAGTGGTAAGGTCACGGTGTGTGAGGTTTTCCAGATGCTAAATTTATTCCTGATTGGAGAATTTGTTAATCTTAGGAACTCAATGTGTTCACTCGTTTTGTGCAGTTGGGTTTTTTGGTAGAAAGAACATGGACCTGGGAGTCAAACTTGAGTTTGTGTCTAAGTGTTGTGACTGCTTGGCTGTATGCCTTGAGAAAGTTACTTTACATTCCTGGGCTCTACTTCCTTGCAAACAAAATAAGATAATTGATCTGCCATGCCTCTAGAACTTCCAGCTCTAAGAGTCTCTGGCGTTCACTGAATGATTGGGATTCCCCACATCTACTCACTCTAAGATTTGAATTCTAATGATTCATTCCTTTTCCTCTTGCCTCAAAATATACTTGTCCCTGACACACAGATAATTCAAATGCATTGCCATCTGCCTTTTACTGATTTAATTTTCTTCTATTGTTATTTTATGTGTATGCCATAAGTTAGTGTTGCATTTTTGCTGTACTGGGAGGCAAAAAATGCATTTATGCAACCCTCCTGTATAGCTCCTAGTCTAGAACTTTTATTTATTCATCAAAAATTGTATATTGAATGTGTGCTAGGTGTCAGTACTGTTCTAGGTGCTGTAAGTTCAGTAGTAAACAAAACAGATAAAAATTTCTGCCTATGTGGAGCTTCGTGTCTGGTGCAAGAGAGAGATGATAACAAAAATAAAGTATAGAGTATATTAGATGGGGATAAGTCCTTCGGGGAAGAATAGAGTGGGGTGGATGGGGTTGCAGTTGTAAGGAGAGCGATGATAGAAAACCTCAATGAGGAAACACTGGGGCTTAGGGGAGGGCAGGAAGTGAGCAGCTGCATAATTATCAGGAGGAAGAGTCCAAGAGGCAGGGGAAAGAGCAGGTGCACAGGCTCAGCATGGGAGTGCGCTGGGCATGTGGGCAAGGGGGCCAGTGTGTCTGGCTCAGAGAATGGGGCAGTGACCAAGAGAGGGAATCAGAGAAGTAATATACAAATAAGCATTTATGAGTTCCTTTCAGTGGTAGGAAAGTCAGTTTCCTTTTGCAGAAGTCACTCAGCATGAGCCTATGTGAGCCATGAGGCAAATGACAGGTGGGCATGCAGAATCCTGGGATTCTGATACTGGTTCCATGAATGTCTTATATGGTCCCTTTTGGACTTGTTCTTGCCACATATTTAAGTAAATGAATGAATGTCATATCCTTGCCTTAGCTTATGGTCCCAAGCCTAGAGTTGTTTTTTCCCATTTATTTTTTATTCGTATGTATTCATGAGGTACAAGTACAATTTTGTTACACTGATATATTGGATTAGGGTGAAGTCGGGGCCTCCAATGCATCCGTCACCAAAGCAATGCACATTGTACCCACCAAGCAACCTCCCCTCATCCACCTCGCACTCTGCCACCCTCCACGTCTCTATTGTCTATTGTTCCACACTCTACTTCCATGTGTACATAGTATTTAGCTCCCACTTATAGGTGAGAACATGCAGTATCTGTCACTCTGTGTCTGAGTTGTTTCACTTAGGGTAATGGCCTCCAGTTCCATCCATGCTGCTGTAAAAGACAGGATTTCATTCTTTTTTTTTCATTCTTTTTTACAACTGAATAGTATTTGATTGTATGTATGTGTATATATATATATATGTAACACACACACACACACACACACACACACACACACCACATTTCCTTTATCCAATCCTCCATCAATGGACACTTAGGTTGATCCCTTATCTTTGCTATGTGAATAGTGCTGCAATAAACATATGAGTGCAGGTAACTTTTTTATATATTGATTTCTTCTCCTTTGGGTAGACACCCAGAATTGACAAACCCAAAGTTAGAGCTGAGAGCTCAGTGACATTTCTGGGCTTGAACATTTCCACAGAAGTGATGTAAACCCTGTGATGACGATCACTTCAGGATCAGAATCACACAACTGCTCACAATTTTTTTTTTGTCATATACCAAAAACCTTCATTCATTTTTATTTTTGGTCCAGATGCACTTATGTATCAGGTCTAGTATTTTAAGATTTTTAAAAGGGCCATGCAGTTACCAATGTTATACATCTTTAACAAAAATTACAAGAAGGAAATTATTATGGTCACTTAGGACATTGTGATAAGATTATATGACATTTGCACATGCTTAAAAGTTTAAAAACTGCTTTATTCATCCAACAGGTATATCTGGAGCTTTCTCCTTAGTCTCAGGTGCAGTGCTAGGCACTGTGAAAATGACAACAAAAGAAAGGCAGCTAAGATCCCCATCATCAGGAGCATAGAGTCTAGTACATGATGTCACATACTCGTGTTGGTATTTTATTCTCACGAGGTCTCTGTGTGGTAGAAAGAATAAGTTCAGTAGTCCTTCCTTATGCACAGGGGATAAGTTCCAAGACCCCCAGTGGATGCCTGAAACCACAGACAGTACTGAACTCTATATATAGTGTATTTTTTCCTGTATATACATACTTATGATAAAGTTTAATTTATAAATTAGGCACAGTAAGAAATTAACAATAACTAACAATAAAATAGAATGATAATACAATATACAGTAACAGTTACTATGTATTTTTATTTATTTATTTATTATATCAGAATATTATAGGGGTACAAACATTTTGGTTACATATAATGCCTTATATATTTTAATAAACAATATAATATAATAAAAGTTATATTGAATTGGTGAATGTGATATCTCTCTGTGTGTCTCAAAAGATCTTACGATACAGTACTCACTTTTCTTCCGGTGGCGACGGGAGATGATAAAATGCCTACATGATGAGATGAGGTGAGGCGAATGATAAGTGCATTGTGATGCAGTGTCAGGCTATGATAGACCGTGAACACGAGCACTGCCATAGCCACGGTCGATCTGATAACCAAGAGGACCACTAAGTGCCTAAGGGCAGGTGGAGTATACAGTGAGGATACACAGGAGACTGGACAAAGGGATGATTCCTGTCCTGGATGGGACAAAGTGGGAAGGCACAAGATTTCATCACATGGTTCAGAATGGCATACAATTTAAAACTTATGAATCGTTTGTTTCTGGAATTTTCCATTCAATATTTTCAGACCACAGTTGACCTCCAGTAGCTGAAACCACAGAAAGCAAAACCATGGATAAGGGGGGACTACTGTGTTACTCTCCTTATTTTAAACAGAAGGAGACTAGGGCCCAAGGAGGTTAAGTGACTTGCTCAAGGTGACCCCCTTTACTAAGTAGCGGAACCAGCATTTATTAGCCAGACTCGTCTCCAGTCAAGTGCTCTTTATTTGTAAAATGGTATAACTGGAAAGTACTGCTCAAATCTAAAATTGTTTGGCCCGGGTCTCTAGCTGACAGGCAAACAGCGGATCGTCTAAATTTGATACAGTGTTTCAAAAGCCTCCTTCAGAACTAAGCAAGTTAATTTTATTATCAGGTCATGATCCTTCAGATCAGTCATCAGCCTGAAGAAGGCCACCTAACACAGAAGTGTTTTATCCCAATGAGCTCCTTTCAGTGGCACTCATTGTTTTCCTAGGATTTTATGAGGAAAAGGGTCATGATGTGATGTCACTAGTCCAGTGGACTCTAAACTTTCACAGCTTACATTCTACAAAACATTTTATCCAAAAGCCTGGCTCCCACCAGGAACAAAAGCCCTTTTTTCCCCCTGAGAAAGACAGCTTGGTATTCACTGACATTCTGTGAAAGCCTTGGCCATTATCATGAAAACATGATAGCGTGTGCCATCATTTGAAGATTAACCAAGCAGGTCCAACCTTGTTTTATAGCTGTGGAAACCAAAGCCAAATGAAACAACTTACCTAAGGACTTTTATTCTCTCTGTAAGAGGACAAGTCAAAGTTTATTTTAGTAATGATTCCAAAAGTGTGAACAAAGACTTGGAACCCATGGTATCGTTCACGTTCAAAGGTGCTGAGGCTGGCTGGGTGACTGCCAAAAGACACAAATGAATGTGTCCCCAGGGTCATTGTTCTACTGAGCACACACACAATGTGACCATTTATAGCTCTCCTCTGAGTCCACGGCTCCTGAGTCCGTTCTTGGTGAGTTAGTACAGTGTGGTGGAAAGGACCAGGTCTTGACGCAGTCCTATACCTCCTCACTAGCTGTGTGACCTTGAGGAAGTTCTGGAACTGTTGGCTTCAGCTTCCCCATTTGCAAGGTGGGACTAACGCTGGCTCCCTACCTCGCAGGGTCGTTGTGAAGATCCAGCGAGGTAATGAATAGGAAAACATCTGAAAGAGTGTGGTGCAAAAGGCCAGGTTTTTTTTCAGTTTTCTCTCAGCTTGGGTGCTGCTTATGGATTTCTTAACCCTCAGAGGGTAGACATTATTGCTTGCTATTTTGCTTTTCATGTAGATGATTGCTGCACCTCTTCCGAAGACAGGCCTTGCAGATTTCTCTCTTCTCTTCACCATACTGTTAATTTACTAGCATATTCTATCATCCTTTATTTTCAGTGTCCACGTGCTTTACTACCTGTTTCTTGACTGTGTGCAACATCACTAATCAATCACAGCCGTCTTCCTGTCTGGCTTCAGCATCTATCCCAACATTGTAGTCCAGGCCACTTCTGTGAATTGATTGGAGTTAGGAAATGAGATAACATTACTTTGTATTCCGTATCATGGGCAGTTTCCCAAAGTTGAAATACAGTGAATGAAACTGGAATCTAGGTGATTTACCTGTACACCTGCCTTTACAAATGCCCTTAGTGAATCACTGAAAATGATACGTGAAAAATTGCTCACAGCCCAAGATATGGTAACAATGGCAGGGAATGGTCTTTAAGCCCTACAGCAGGTAGGACCCTACTCCTGTGCTGTTGACTTTGATCATCAAGTTTCTCTTGGCCTCCATGTATCACTAATTCAAAGAACTATGTCTATCAGGTAGCCAAACTAAAGTCAGTGTTTGGATTCATTTCCAGTTCCTCCTTCCTTCCTGTCCCACATTAGTAGGTCCTCAAGAGCTGGAGATTATCTTTCTTAAGTAGTTCTTGGCTCTTTTCTCTCCCTGTCTTCTACTGCTAACACCTCTGATCAGATCTTGCTGCTTCTACTTTCCAATGCATCCTCCTCACAGCCATCAAAGAGATTGATTTCCTTACTTGACTTTAATTGTTCCCATGCTTCTAAGATGAACTCCAAATGCCCTCTTTTGCTGTTCAAGACTTTCACACACAGGCCACCTCACACGCTCATCTCTCACTGTCCCAGCCAGTCAGAGCTCCTTGCCATTCTCTTTCCCTGGCCTATGCTATCCTTTCCCTTCTCTATATGGCAACAGTCTGTTCTCATCATTCAAGGTCAAGCAAAAGGCTTCAGTTAAGCCTTTCCATATCCATCAGGTTGAAAGTGAGGTACTTCCTTCCCTGTGCTCATGTAGCCCTCAGTTCTCAACCTCCAAGCCCATGTAGCAGAAGGTCAGAGAGCACTGGCTATGGAGTCAGACTGACCTAGGAAGAACCTCATGTGTGTGACCTTGGGGAGCTAGTGAACCTGTTTCCTCATCAGGAAAATGGATGTGATGATACCATTCTCTTTCTCATAGGTATATAGAGAGAGCACAGGGGCACGGGAGAGGGAGAGAAGGGGGGGGAAGAGAGAGAGAGAGAGAGAGGGAGAGATTTATTTTTAAGGAATTGGCTCACATGATTGTGGGGATTGGCATGGTACATCCCAAATTTGTAGAGCAGGTTGTCAGGCTGGCAACTCAGGCAGGGGCTGATGCTACAGTCTTGGGAGCTTAAGTGTTAAGCTCCCAATAAATCTTAGCTGCTATTTTCTGTTAGGGACATCACATTCTTATACTTGCTTTTACTTGCCCAAAAACCAAGGGCTCTGCCATGGAAGAGATCATGTCTTACTTATTTTGGTATTGCCAATGTGTGATATGTGTGAGTGCTTGATAAATATCCAGTGAATGGATGAATCCTGTGTAGAGATCACAGGCTTTTGGGAAATAGTCAAGCCACTTAGCATTTGGTTACATGAGAATTAAATGAGTTAATACATACAAAAATTTAGAAGAGTATTTGGTCCATAGTAAAGGCTTATTAGATGTAATACCATGCACCTCAAAGGCTCCAGTGTGGCCCCTGGATGCCAGGCAGCACCCTGCATTGTGCTCTTTCTGTCTCCCCAAAGCACCCATCTGCTGCGTAGGATCACTCTGGCTGAGAGCCACCCTCTGGTTCCAGGAGCTTGCAGTTAATCTAGTATCTCACACATGTCTGCCTGACTCCTTTAATTGTTTCTTCAGATTTTGAGAGGCCAGGTTTCATTGCAGAAAAACATGCAAAATAGGAAAATACAAAAAAGAAACTGAAATTATCGCTAATTTCATTGTTATAAAGAACTAACCACTGCTACAATTTGTTGAGTGTAGAACATGGACTTTGGAAGTAGACAATCTGAAGTTCCTTAATCCTCAGTGATCTCATCAGTAAAGTGGGTGAAATGACACTCACCACATAAGATTGTTCGGAAAATTAAATGAAACAATGTATGGTCTGCATTTAACTTGGCACCTTGCATATTAAGTAAGCACTCAGTAAACAATAGCTCTTAATAGCATTATGACCAAAACATTTATGTCAAAAAATGTTATCAGTACATATACAAACACATATATACATACGCCTTTTTTACTCTACATTAGATTATAACTACTATCTTAGGCAGCGTCTATATTTGTTAAGAACATGGGCTCTGGAGACAAACTGTCCAAAGGAGTCAAATAACTTAAATCCTGACCCCTCTACTCTTGCCAACTGTGTGAATTTATTCAAGTCACTTAACACCTTTGTGCCTCACTTTCTTCTCCTACATAATATAATCCCTACCTGGAAAGGTTATTATGAGGATTAAATTAGTTTTATAATATAGTTATTATTTTATTATGTTATATATTTTATATCTTTATATCATATGTATAAAAATGGTATTTGGTGCAGAGTAAAACTTAGTCAAGAAATGCTAGCTATCATTATCATGTAATAGTCTCTAAAAGCATTATTTGTACTGGTTGCATAATATTCTATTGCACCATAATTTATTTTACTATTCCCCTGTTGTCAGACATTTAGACTGTTAGCTGGAGCTTAATTTGTGCACTGAGCTAGAATTGCTCAGATTAATGAGTCACATGGTATGATATGAATGCTTGGCTCTTATTTAATAAGCTACCTTGGTGAGACGGTGAGAGTTCTGTATTGGGTTCTAGTCCTGGCATTGCCCCAGCCAGGTGAATAGCTTTAGACAAGCCATTGAACTATGGGGAGAAAAAGCAAGGTAGTAAAAAGAAATTGATTTTAATTCAAAAAATTCAAAATCTTTTGGCACCATTCTTTATTAGTTATGGGGATGAGGCCAAGAATTTGCTAGGTGGGTAGAAATCGATTTTTGATGTCCTCTCTGAAGTTCCGGGTGTGTCTCTTTGGCAAGTCACCACTTCTTCATTTTCCTATCTGTAGAAATGGTAAATGATATGAGTGTTCCAGACTTCCTCACTGCGTTGGACATATCGAAGCATGAAACATTTATGAAAGCATTTTGAAAACTGTAAATTTTTATATAAATATAATGTAGTAATAAGGCTATTATTATCCTTAGTGTCTTGGAAACTCTGGTTTCAGTTGAAGGGTTGGGAGTTGGGTTAGATAATTTTGAAGGCGCTAATGAATTTTAAGATTTTATGATGAATTCCTGCTGTAGGCAAACCGTTCCCCCATATCCTCCACCTTTCATGCCTACAAATGGTTTTCTTCAGTTTTGGATACCAGATGAGTGCCTTTCCTAATTTGGTGAATTCTTTATTTGAATTGGGAAGGCTACATGTAACTTTGTTAAACTGGGTAAAAATATTGTTACTAATAACAGACATGTAGTGGGACAATTTAAAATATAGTCTAAAGGGTGTTCAACTGAAATCTATCTTGGGCTGCTTACAAAACCAAATATAGTTCTCTATATAATTTCAGCAAAGCCTAATCCTCTCCATCTAAATTGCCAGATCAAATGATTAAATCTGGATTTCTTCCCTTGAGTTCTCTGCCATCTTCTGTCTTCATGGCAACCCAGCTCAAGTGACAGGCTGAAGAGCAGAGCTCATCACACTCTTGATCAAATTTAGACTAAGACACGAGAAGTGTTTAGTGACAGTGGAATGCTACAAGCTAGTCACAGGTCTAGTGTGCAGGACACGGGTTAACAAGACACACAGAGACTTTGCTTTCATTGAGCTTGCAGAAAACAAGATAAACAAACCAAATGAATGAATAAGATAATTTCAGATGGCGGTAAAGTCAATGAAAAAAAAAATAGAATCATGTGGCAGAGGATGGGAGTGATGGTAGTGTTTAATGCTACTTTAGGTGACAAGGGAAGGCCTTTCTGAGAAGGGGCATTTGAACTGAGACTCCTGCACATGGCGACATGTGAAGATCTGGGAACAGCACATTTAAGGGGCAAGAACAGCAGGGGTAAAGGGCCTGGGGCTTGGGAAGCTCAGGAGACAGAAGGAAAGCCAGTGTGTCTGGAGGGGAACGGAGACAGGAGGGAAGGACAGAAGATTCAGGTCAGGCAGGGCTTTGTGAGCAAGGAGATAGATCTGGAATTTATTCTGAGGCAATGGAAAGCTGTGGGAGGGGTTTAAGGAGAAGGTCATGCTCTTGTTTACATCTTTAAACAATTACTTTGGAGTTGGATGGACTTCAGTAGCTACAGATGGCAAAACAAAAAAATTTTTTTGAGGGGGGAATTGTGTTAAATTTGTGTTTGAGTAATAAATATTCTGATTTTTTTTTTAAAAAAATCATGTTTATTTGCTGGAAAGCTGATGGAGACTGGAAGGGATTTTGGTGCCCCTCCTCCAAGCCACTCACCGGCACTGTCACTGTTGAGGTCCAAGGGCTCAGAGTGAAGGTTTAATTCAGCTATTAAATAAACTCTTTTTCTAGCCCAAATGGTTCTGTCATTAGGCTTTTTCAGAGGCACGTTGACAGGTGAAAAAAACGAAGATATTAGAGATCCAAGTATATCATGTACTTGTTTTTAAATGGCTTTGAAGCACTTTGGTTCTTTGATGGTCATTTTGATACTGAATCAGTTAGTTTATTAGGCTAGCTTTCATCACTGAGGCTCTTTCTCTCAGGCCAGATCCGAAAGATAGAAGTACTTAAAGAGATCTTGCTGCTGACAGAGGATGACCTCTCTGCATTCCATTTTCCTCCACAATGTTTCCATTAAAACCTCCTGTGTCTGCTCTGAATTTCGACTGAGATCCCCACTGTGCCCCTTAACTACATTCACCTGTGCACTTCTCCAACTCTCTAGCACCTCTCTTCCTACCTGAAGGTGCTAAAACTCTCTATGCTCTAAAATGCATTCTTACCCCACAGGAAAACATATGACGCTTCCTGTAGGTGGGAGTTGTTCCTGTTCCAGTCTTCTTTATACTAAGGACTCTGGTTTTCTTTTCTAATTTCTTATATGACATAGCAGCTAAGCGCACAGGTTTGGGAGTTAAAACATGCTTGGGTTCAGATCCTGG